>APFE030401251.1:43645-75551 GCA_000404065.3 Pinus taeda | reverse complement strand
TCTCTTTTTGAAGTTTGACATGAAGAGCAGAGGTATGAGGCTTGACAAGGAGGGTAATATGACTATTGATGGAGCCATATTAACTGCAGATAGTCATGGTGACAAATTTCAGTGTAATAGTTCAGAAGCTTGTTTCTTGGGATCCCTTCCGACGATCTGTTCGGCCGGGCATGGTTGTTGCGGTTGAGGTGCTTGGGAAATACGATGGATAAATTCAGACTCATTTGGAGTGGCGGTGCTCGGTCTTTTGTTCGTTGGAAGGAATGGGCCAAGGGTGTGGGCTTCCATGGTTGGTTCTCCCGAAAAGGAGGCGGTGGTTGATGTGTTTGCTTGGGTGAAGTTTTTTGCTAGTGGTTGGGTCGAGGGAGTGGTTGCGCGTGCACCTGGTAGCTCAAACCATTTGTGAGGGGAAATTTTTGGGGTGGGGTCAGTAAGTGATGGATAAAAAGTGGTTCAACCCGTTGGGTTGGCCACCCAAGTCCCTCCCGACCGTCCCTCAACATGCCCTCGTGGAAGGGTTAGGTGTCCAGGTAAAGAAAAACCCCTCCCTTGGTCTGAGCTCCATCGAGATCGCAATTTTCCTAGCCAATGGGCATGAGGGTGGAAATCTTATCTCGTGCCTTTATCGTCGAGGAAATTCCTCTTCCTCTCATGAGCCACTCCCCTTCTAAGGGAAAAAGAAGTAGCGGGTTATGTCTTTGTTCCTCCCTTTGGATTGTGTGTTTTTTTTTAGACTTGGTCATTTCTTTGTTTCATGGTGTGCGCTTCGTGGGCGTCCCTCCCTTTAGTGGCCTTGCACCATCGGTGTATTTGTGGCCCACATCTTTCTCTAGCTTTGAGTGTCGGCCCGTGACAACTCCTCTTTGGAGTTTGATTCTTGACCCCCGTTGACTTTCTCGCTAGAAAGGTTGTTGGGTGTTTTGTACATGGAGGGGTGCAACAGCGGGGTGGGTTTGTTATTAGTAGTATATTTGTCATTTGAAGCCTTGTGCTGGGTTGGGGGGTTGTTTACCTTTTAGTAACATGATCTAGACACCAGTCTCATCGTGGCCCTTGTCTTTTCTGGTGGTCAAGTTTAGGTTGTGATTTATTTGCTTCGTTGTTTGATTGTTGTTTGTTATGTTGTAAAGCTAGAAAGGGTGTTGAGCCGTAATGTTGGTGGGAGGGTGTGAAGAGGCGGGATGATTTTTGATTGGGTGCCTTGTTTGATTTATTTTTGGTTAGCATACATCTACTCGATGTGTTGTTGAACTTCTCTCTTTTCTTGGGATATTTGTTTCTTTGGTGTTTTTTTCTTCCCTTCTTCCTTTTGCCACTAAGCTTTGTGGAGGAGAGGTGGGATTGTGGTGGGTTGGAGTTTGGGAAGGATTTAAAGGAGTGTGAGTTCCTGGGGTGGCCACCCTAGTCCTTCTCGATCATTTTCCCTTGTAGTTGCCGCCTTTGTACAAAGGCACGGGGTTTGGGAAGCTTGTTCTCTGTTTGAGCTTCCCCTTGTGAGCCAGTAGCCACGTTTGATATCTCTTGCCTTCATGTTGTTTTCTTCCCTTCTTGCTTTTGGCCCCTAGCTTTACGGACAAAAGGAGGGATTGTTGTGTATTAATGTTCAGGAAGGACGAAATGTAGTGCAAGTTCATGGGTGGACACCCTAGTCCTTCTCGATCGTCGTCCCTCGTAATTCCCCCCTTTTTGCGAAGACACCGAGTTGGGGAAGCTTATTCTCTGTTTGAGCCTCCTCTTGTGAGCTGGTAGACATGTTTGACATCTGTCTTCCTTTCATGTTGGTTTCTTCCCTTCTTCCTTTAGGCCCCTAGCTTTACGGAGAAAAGGTGGGATTATTGTGGATTGGTGTTGGGGAAGGATGAAATGCAGTGCGAGTTCACAAGGTGGCCACCCTAATCCTTCTCAATCACCGACCCCTATAGTTCCCCCCTTTTTATGCAGGAACAGGGTTGGGGAAACTTGTTCTCTATTTGAAGCCTCCCCTTGTGAGTGGTAACCACGGTTGATGTCCCTTTATTTCATGTTATTTTCTTCCCTTCTTCCTTCTGGCTGCTAGCTTTACAGAGAAAAGGTGGCATTGTTGTGGATTGGTATTCGGGATGGACGAATTGTAGTGCGAGCTGACGGGGTGGCTACCCTAGTCCTCCTCGATCGTCGTCCACTTCAATTCCCCCCTTTTTGTGGACGCATGGGGCTTGGGAGGCTTGTGCTTTGTTTGAGCCTCCCCTTGTGAGCCGGTACCCACGTTTGATCTCTATTTCTTTCACCTTGTTTTCTTCCCTTCTTCCTTTCAGTCCCTAGCTTTATGGAGAAAAGGGGGAATTATTGTAGACTGGTGTTCGGGAAGGACTAAAATCAATGCAAGCTCCAGGGATGGCCACCCTAGTCCTTCTCGATTGTCATTCCATGCATTTCCCCCCATTTTTCAAGGGCATGGGGCTCAGGGAGATTGTTCTCTTATCGAGCCTCATCCTTTGAGGGGGGTAGGCACCTTTATTTCTCTTTCTCTCATGCATTTTTCCTCCTTTTGGCCCTTGGCCTTGCATTTGTTGTGGGGGTGCCCCTATTCAGTGTTGTGGCTGATTTTTTGGTAATACGTTTAAACGAATCTTGACAATGGATATCTGGGCTCTTGTTACGATGAGGAACGTAGCAAAATATGATACTTAGTGTGATGCAGGAAAGTGTTCCCTCTGCGGACAGAGGCAACCCCTCTAGCCCTAGAGTGGGTCTAGTCACAAATAAGGACAGATCAACAATAGCTTTCCTTAAATAGTAAAAGTTGGAGGCCTACCTCAACCGATGGTCGATGGAGTTCCATTGCACTGCTCCAACTTCCACTTCCTTCTCCTCGATGAGTGATCAACCTGGAACAAAGCAAAAGAAATACAGCAGAGCACATAATCCAACAACAACAATAAACCATTTACTCACAAAGTCAAGAAGTCATGAGCTATCAAGTACATTACATACGAGACATAGGAAAACATCATTGATTGCAGTAATAATGAAATAAGAGTCAACTTACAACCAAAGTCTTGACGTCACAAGCCTTCTCAGAAAAGAGTCCAGCTAGCATATTCTTCAAGCATTCACTCTTTGAAGATGGATCTCCCAATACACAAGAGCTCTCTCACTCATAAGCTTCACACAAGATCAAGGGTACCTTACAATCTTCCACAAACTATCAACAATTCCACACTTATCACACTCACACCAGCTATCTAGCAAACTCACAAAGCACTCAAAGCACTGCTCAACTAGCCAACTATCAGAACTGTCCCACTAGCCATGCATAGCAATGGTGGGAGTTTAAATAGGAGAAGGAGTCTCCATGAAAGGTGGAAAGGAGATCGTATCACCAAGGAAGGTAGCACAATTGACGGAACTACCACACCAGAGAAGGAAGGGTGACATAAACAAGGCCAACAACCAGGTCTGGAGCCATCTGGAAGGCTGACTGTTGGAACAATTCACCCAATATGGATCATCGCAGGCACAAAACTGATCCTCAACGCTGACATCGCAAGTGATTAGTGCAGATAGTCAGATCATCGCTGAAGGGACCACATGGACCTGCGCTGATGCATAAAATTGAGCCATCGTGGGAATCACGTGTACTTCTGCGCTGGCAGCGCAGTCTTTCTGTTCATGAGCACCTAGAAACACGTTTATTAAGGAAACAACCGCGATGAGGTGGATAATTTTGCAAAAGTGGGTCAATTGGCAGCACAGGGAAGCATTTGTCTGTCATAAGCACATTTGACTTAGACACATGACACAGTGAGAAGATCAGGAGTGAAAGCGGTGATAAATTACTGTGTAATAGATGCCCCCTAAAGTATGAAGCCCGAGAGAGTGGGAGAGGTGAAATTCTTTACAAAACAACTGAGCTGGAACACCATCTGGAAGGACCTATGTGAAAGTCGAACTGATATCTCTGAAGTACATGTAGTCTAGACATGGGCGCAACCATCCAAAAGACATAAGGAATAGGTCTGTGGTATGGACGCAACCACCCAGTTAATGAGACCATGATAATTATAAAGGTATGGTCGCAGCCATCCATTAAGACTCAGGTATGGTCGCAACCACCCATCAATGTGTCATGTAATCATAAACCAATCCACGGAGCCCGAGCGTATGTAATCTGAGCTCAGGGTCTTGAACCCAATTGACCAGTAGTACAAATTCTATCATGCGATTGGAGGTGTCAAAGTCGAGCATGAGAGAAGGTCACTTGATTACCGGTCAGTGATGGAAACCGTTAACAAGCGCGAGAGAAACCACCAATGATACAATGGCTCTCAAGGTATTGTCCAGTACAATCCACGAAGTGCAAAGAATGAGCTGAAGTTGAACACTCGTGGAATCACCCAATCGGTGACCAATGATACAAATCGACCGTCATGTGTGAAGAACTTGCCATTGAGGCATGCAAGCTCCAAGGTACCAAAGGGGATCTCTAGGTCAATCTCCTGGATAATGAGCTGATGTCGACAGGAGATGACCCGTTGCAGGAGGGCCATAACGTTTCCCCCATCAATGACACGACATAAGGAACAAGTGGTAGATGGTGCAACAGAGTATCAGGAATAGAGACAGGGGTGTAAACTACAGAAGGATTATACTCTTGAACATGTCGGTGACACGACTCCGGAGGGTGGCAGCATTCAGGTACCAAAGGATCAAAGGCTTGATGAAAATAGCATGGATCATATGGAAGGAGGCTAAATGACAACCCAAACCCGCGGAAGGCCAAATGACGATGTATGGATGTCCCAAGGCGACAAGAAGCAGAAGTGTCAATGTTCAAGAGTGACTTGCTACCATAGACAATCGACGAAAAAACTCTTATTGAATCCAACCTAGTAATAGTTTAACGAGCCCTAGGGAGGAAAATCTCGAGTCTCATCATGGTGACGAGTCCAATGTCATCAGGGTTTAACGAGTTCGACATAGGCAAAACTCAGAGTCTTTTTCATGTTTAGGGAGTTTGAAAAAGACACAGAAAAGAAAACTCCAGAGGGGTCCTTTTTCGTAAATTTGTGTCTCTCGAGCCCGAAAAAGTATAAAACAATACTCAAAATAACTGCCTGACCATTACGATCGAGGAGTACTTTTCATAATTAGTGACTTCGATCTGAAAAATTAGAAATGCGACTAAAATCATGTCGTTTCGTAACCATTAACGAGCCTGAAATGATAAAGGCCCGATAATCTTTTCTCATTTAAACGGTCAAAAAAAGAGCTTAAAAGTGATCGCCTCCTATTCACCTTTAACAAGTCAAGACAGACAATTCAGCGATCTTTTCATGTTTTAAGTCAAAAAAGGGCTTAAAGATGACTTCATGGATCAAGTGGACTCAAAACTCCATCACCTGTAAACCTGCACGAAACACGCCACACGTAAACCCATTCGATATAAAATAAACAATATAGCTAGAAAAATCATATTTCATATGATAACAATGAGGAGAAAACCCACATTTACCAGATATAATTTTGTAATTTTCCAAAATTCCTATAAAAGGGGGGTTTTACCATTGATTTTTTACCATTTTTACTGTTTATGCACTGTAGAGCGTTTTGGAGCGTTGAAGTTGGCGAGCTAATTCTAGCCGGTTCGTCCCGAAACTTCTTCCAGGTAGGTAGATTTCATCTTACACTTAATTCAATGTCTTTTTTGCTGCATTTGACTATGGGATGTGTGAGTTTAGGCAATTTTTTCAAAACGAATTCCATTCTCAATCATCGCAAGTTTTGCCTTCAGGTCCACAATGACAGAGAAAAATTTGCACAGACCACGACCCGATCATCGCAGAAAAGTGGTGTACTTCTGCGATGACTGGGAGAGATTAACACTAGCGCGCCATGATCATCGTGTTTGTTTTATAAACGGATGCGATGATGCCGCGCGACCATTTTTTTATAAAAGTAACATTTAGATCTTTGCAACAGGGATGCTAATAGAATTTCTTTGTCATGCAGGCTATAATGGCATTTTTCTGGCAATAAAGAACGCATGATGACAATGATATCCAAGCTTTCACCGATGTGGCGTGCCGAAACACATTGCGGGCATGCGAGTTACTCAAATTCTTCCTTACTCTTCACCTCCAGTCACAGCCTGATTTGCTGGAGCTATTGATCCAGGCCTAGAATACTACAGATGAGAGATTCATTATCGAAGGCCGGGATATTGAATTTGACACCATAGATATCTATTTTTTGACCAGGCTATCCTATCAGGGTGTGAGGCCGATCTTGGAGGGACAACGTCCTGGGGACGAATCACTAGAGACCCTCATGGCTCGAGTGTGCCCAGGGGCACACAAAACGAAGAGCGGGAAGGTAGCAATCCCAACGGTAAACGACATGATTCCTTATGTCATGTTATTCATGGTGACATGAGAAGTGAGCTCCCAAGCCCAACATGAGGCTTCGAAGACCCATCTTCGGTTGGCTCTCAAATGTCTGAACCCAACCATGTTTAACTCGGTAGACACGATGACGGCAAACATGAAAAGGCAGCTTACCAGATGTCGTCGAGGGGAGACGAAGCAATTTGCCTACGGATCCATCTTAGTCCCACTCATGCTGGAGTGGGTTCTGGCACTACAGCTTCAGGATATGGATTTAGACGCACCCAGACCACGTGAGACTAGAGCTACATGGTGGGCGCATGTCATGCCACGAGGAGGTGGTGGGTGACCAGTATCGTGGGGGACACTGTTTCGAGAGTGGTTGGAGCGTCATGTGATATTTTTCAAGGATTGGCCGTATGCTAGCATGGACTTCTGTGGAGATCCCGACATGCAGCTGCCCGATGGCGAGTAGTGGGATGATGGTGGTAAGACACTTGATCACATTTTTTGCATTTTATTTTTTATGATGTTTTTAAATTTTTTTCATGTATATGTCCTAATGATGAACACTGTGGAATTGCAGATGTAGGACCAATGAGACCCGTTGGGTTGGCTCTGGAGGCACGGAGGGATGCACAGGGCATCGCAACACTAGCCATGGCTCCCTGGGCAGAGGATGAGATGGAGACAATGGCCGGAAACCTTGAGGGGCTAATGGCGGGGATCCCTAACTACTAGGGGGTTGAGGAGGTCCCCGTAGCATTATAGATTCACACAGTTGGGGTGAGACCCAGGGCGCACCGCCTGTTGAGGCGGGTAGCACAAGCGGCGGTGTGTTATAGGGAGCACAACCTGCCACAGTAGATGCCTAGGTTTACTTGTTGTTGATGATTTTTGAGAGACATGTGTCTTAGATGTACGAAGAGCACAGATTCCGCTCAGACATATACAGTTATTTTTTAAGCACCTCGGTGCGCCACATGATATATATATACATATTCCTATGGTTTATTGTGTTTTTTATGATTCTATTTGATGTTTTGATTAAATGTTATGCAAATGTCTATCTAATACATAATTGGCTAATGCATCAGTTAACGTATTTAATCGTCTCGGAATGTGTTGATATGTGATGAAATCAAAATTCCTTTCCAACAATTTAACACGTAGATATAGCCTTAGAATCTGATGGTCTTTGACCGAATATCACCCATTGAGCTAGTGGATGACAAGCTGAGAATCCAGGTTCACCACCAATGTTCAAATACTGAGATTGATCGCCTTGGCTAGTAACTCAATAACTGCACTATACTCAGCCACATTGTTCGTGGTACAACCTAGACAAACACCTTGAAGGTCTACTAGATCACCATGAGGATCATAGATCACCCATGCCACAGAAGACAAATTGTGTGTACTACAGGAGGCACCACCGGCGAAACCAATGTAAGGTGCACCAGACATCTTCATAGGAAGAAAAAGGACACAATAAGCGGTAATTACGCTGACACACCAAGCCAAAAACATGAAAACACGAACACACAGCACACCTACTAAAACACACATATGTACAAATCATGCATAATACTTTTTCAAGTAAAGCCAATTTCGGAGCTTATGTAGAGGGTTCCCTTCATAGTCAATCAGCTCATAGGCTCCTTTTTGCAAAACTCGCTTTACAATATAAGGCCCGTGCCACATGGGCTCGAATTTTCCTGCCCCCAGCTTTTCATTGGCTTGATCGTAGAGAAGGACTAAATCTCCCTCAACAAAAGAATGAGGACGAACAGTATGATTGAAGTGTGTTTTCACTCGCTTCTTTTGTGCTTCAATACCTAGAGAGGCTAGTCGACGAGTCTTGTCTAGCCGCTCCAGGTAAAGAAGACACTCTTCTACCGGAGTAGTGTCGGGGAGTAATTCAACGGCTAATTTCAAAGAAGGGATCTTGCACTCGATGGGAAGGGTAGCCTCCATTCTATAAACCAATTGGAAAGGAGTGAAACCCATGGCATCCTTCACAGAAGTTTGATAGGCCCATAAGGCATAGAACAACATCAAATTCCAGTTGGACTTGTGCATGCCAATGGTTCATTGAAGCATCGTAACTAGAACCTTGTTGATGGCTTCTACTTAGCCATTGGCCTGAGGATAGGATGGAGTCGAGCTATCATGCCGCAAACCTAACTGGATTGTAAGCTCAGTCATCATATGATTACAGAAATGCTTTCCATGATCAGTGACGATGGCCTGAGGGACTCTGAACCATGAGATAACATGATTAAACAAAAATTGTGTCGCTGTGTGACCATCTTCAGACAGTGTGGGCATTGCCTCGGCCCATTTTGTGAAGTAATAAATGACAACGATGATATACCCATGCCCCCCAACCGAGAAAGGGTTACAGGCCATATAATCAAGGCCCCATTTGGAAAAGGGCCAACGGTAACAACAGGGTGCAATGGAGTGGAAGGCACATGCATCTTCCGCTGGTAGTTTTGGCACTTGTGACAGGAATGGATGGAAAGAATGCAGTCCTTAAAGATGGAGGGCCAAAAGTAACCGGCACGAAGGATCTTTTGAGTAGTACCATATCTGGACATGTGACCACCACAAGCACGAGAATGGCAGTCATTTAAAACTTGCTAAGCTTCCTTGAGCATTAAACATCGACGAAGGATAGAGTCAGCGCCGAGATGGTACAGGGTGTCCACAATAATACGATAGGGCTGAGATTGATGGTGAATCTATCGCCAAGCATCCTTAGACACATCAGGATGAAAAGAGGATGTTTGTAGATAGACAATGATATCCCCGTACCAAGGATCGAGGGCGCTAATCAAGAACAAGGTTTCATCCGGAATATGGTCCTCTAACTGACAGGGTGCAGTAAGAGATGGCAAAGAGCATAGAAATTCAACAAAGATGAGAGATGTCTTGGACTTGGCAGTAGTGAATTCCAAGTCGAACTCCTGGAGGATGACAATCCACTTCGAGTACTTACCCACCAGCAACTGATGCGACAGAATGTATGTCATTGGGGTATAATCAGAAACCACTGTTGTAGTGCGTAGTAAGATATAATGGCGGAAACATTGGAAAACACAAACGACGGCCAATGCCAACTTCTCGTTGTGAGCGTATCAAGATTCTATATCTAATAAATTGCATCTGAGATAATAAATGACATGCTCAGTGTCATCGTCATCATCTTGAACGAGAACCATGACAATAGTGGTATCGGTAGTGGCCAAATACAGAGTGTAGTCACGATGATAATCAGGAGGATGCAACAATGGAGTAGAAACAAGGAGATCCTTGAGGTGCTCAAAGGACTCTTGAGCAGCGCATCCCAAAGAAAAGGGGTGTCCTGCTTTAATAACCGTGTGAAACCTTTGGCCACTTCGGCATAGTTCGGAATAAAGCGTCATAAAAAAATCGCTTTACCCTGCAAACTCTGTAATTGCTGCAAAGAAGCAGGGGGAGGAATATTTAGAATGGCCTTGACCTTAAGGGGATCCAAATGGATGTCGTCTCGAGAGACCATGAACCAGAGAAGTCTACCAGACTCTACGCAGAAGACACACTTATGTGGATTGAGCTGGATGTGGTAGTGTCGACAACAGAGAAAGATTTCGTGAAGGTGGGTGGAATGGTCCTGGTGCTTAGCTGAATGAGCTGGTAGATCATCTAGGTAAGGCTACACGATGTGGCGAATATCATGGAATGCATAAGACATCGTGCATTGAAAGGTAGCACCGGCATTTTTCAAACCGAAAGGAAGATTTTTGTAGGCGAAAGTGCCCCACGGACAGATAAAGGCGGTCTTGTGTTGATCGGTGGGTACGATATTAATCTAGTTATAACCAGAAAAACCATCCATGAATGAATATGTCTCACTTCTGGCACACTCATCAATGAGTTGGTCAATGAAGGGTGTGGGGTAGTTATCCTTGGGACAGGCTCGATTAATATCATGGTAATCAACACAGACCCTGATGATGCTCTGCTTTTTATTCACAGGGACGATATTGGAGACCCAATCTGTGAGGGGGATGGGGTAGATGAAACCATCCTTAAGAAGCTTTTCAACTTTTGCTTTAATGGTTACATCCTTTCGGAGGTGCACGGGGCATAAATGCTGTCGCATAGGCTTAGCACCCGGATACGTGGGTATCTCATGCACAATGATACTAGGGTCGATGCCAGGAATTTCTTCATAAGACCAAGAGAACACATCACGAAATTTGTGAAAAGGACCCATATAGAGCTGAATCTCCTTAGGAGTACAAGTTACTCCAACATGGATGTGCTCGACAATCCATGGTTTAAAAGAGATGTCAATCGGCTAGGTTTGCGTGTAGTTTCCCATATTCCCTTCAGAGGACACTTGATGAACTTGAATGGGTGTCTGAAGAGGTAGAAATGGGAGACAAAGAGCAAACTTCTCAAGACAGGTAAGCATTTCCAGGTGGGTAGGGAGGAACAAGGAACAATGGTGATGATCAGACCAAGGGGGTTCCTCGAGAGACATGGTCTCGATAATAGCTTCATCAGAAGGAAATGTTTCCTTTAAAGGATCCAAAGAAGTGTCATCTCCAAGCCAAGGGGAATGAGCGTACGAGTCAAGAGCCCTGCTTAAAGGAGCAAATTCAGGAGAGGGAGCCGATATAGAAACAGTCTCGACATAGTTGAGCTCGATAGGACTCAACGGCATCACATCGCCCCAAGATTCTACCTGATCAGTGGGGGGGAGAATCCATGGATCAGATCAAACAGAGATCATATTCATAGGAGTGACGTTCAGAGGTCGGAGTGAAAAGACACCCATAAGGGCATGATCTTTAAAGAGTCTAGCTCCCACACTCTCCAATGGAATGGAGATATGCTCCACAAAAGGCACGTTTCCTTCGGAAGAGGAGGCGAAGAAAGATAGCTGGTCTACTATGACAATCTTCCCTTGATGAGGGAAACGAATGACACGAAATAGAGATGAAGCCATGACTCGCATGGCGTATGTCCAGCTTTAGCCCAAAAGGAGGTTGTAAGTTAGATTGGCATCGACGACTTCAACTTCCACTTCGACCGTCTTTCCTTCCAAAGTAATTTTACAAATGTTGGAGTATACCATAAGGGCGAGACTCCCTCCCATCAAAGGCTTCCAAGGTCATAGGAGACTGGCTCAGAGTTGGAGAACCAATAGCCTTCCAACAAGCAACATACATGATGCAAGTTGAAGCACCCTCATCAATGACCATATGATGAATCGTTTTAGAATTGATGATGACCTGGATAAGGAAGGAAATTTGGTGAGGCAGGCTCGGTACATGGCTTTCGAGATCAAAAGTAATCAAATCTGAGTCGGCCGGGTCGATGCCACCAATAGCCAATAGCAAGGACTTCCTCTGGGAGGGGCAGCTCTGGAGAACTTCTAGAGTGGACATAGCTGACGAAACCTGGGCTAAGTCCTCAACGATGTTGTAGTACTGAGCAGCATGAGCATTAGGGTTGTAAGACAATTTCTTGAGTACACCTTTAGGAGGGGGTCAGATGGGTGTCTCAATGCTAGGTATTTCGATATGGAGTGGACTAGAACTGGACAGAGGAGCACTAGAGGGGACCTCAAGCTCTTTTTCAGCAAGCGAGGGATATTCTTTTGCTCGAGTGCTAATGTGAACGGGGATTGTCCTAACCATAAACACTTGAGAACCAAAGGGAGAAGAGGATTGGGATGGGTCAGCCACCATTTGCGTTTGCTGCAAGGTGAAATGTTCTTTTAGCATCGCAGGAGTCCTAGGAGCACCTTTCAACAAGTGACTAACTTCAGATTTCCTAGGGCAGTCTTTGGTATAGTGATCCTCATCACAGATAAGACAAGGATACTTGGGCTTGCATTTGGTTCCTTCCTTGGGTGGAGGTTTAGGGGAATCCTGCTTGGGTTCATCAGCTTTATTTTTTCCTTTTCCCTTCTTTTTTCCTTTCGAGGCTTTGTCAACCATGGAAGACTGGATGGCGTTAACCTCGGAAGTATTTCCAGAATTAGACACAGCCTGAGAAGTATTTTCATTCGAAGCATCCTACTTTTGCTTCCCAGGGTTCGCAGAAGATTTCTTAGAGGAAGAATTGACAGAGCCAATGACACCATCAACAGATGGTTTTGGCAGAGCCTTGGAAGTTCCGAGCCTCGAGGCATTAGGAAAATAATCATATAGTGTACCAGACTGGGAGTAAACCAAGTCAAGGTACTGAGCACGCACAATAGCTTGCTCTTTAGTTACACATGCTCCCATAGCAATATCCTGTGCGATTAGAGGGACAAATGAGGTCGTAAACCAATCGGTCAGGAGTTGACCGGGAATCCAAAACTTAATCAAACGATGACACCATCTCCACTCATGGATATGATCGGAGATGTGTGTATCCATTGTTTTTTTAAGGGACATAAGGAGATGTGTGCCCATCTCATACCGAATTGGCAACTGAAAATGAGTTAAAAATGCCATCGCCAACGAGTTAAAATCCTGAAAAGATCCGTGAGCTAGCTCAATATACCACTTAGCAGTAGAAACAGTGAGGATCCTTTGAAAAAAGGTGGAGCCAGATTGAATCGTCAAGCCATGAATTTGACAAACACCATAGGTGATAAGTCATAACGTGGGCTTGGTGGTCTTCTCCAGCTTTTCCATCAAATTTGGGACAATCACCGGGAATCTTAGTTGGGACCGGTGGCCAATACGGATTATGAAGGATAGGATCATTG
Source organism: Pinus taeda (assembly GCA_000404065.3). NCBI lineage: Eukaryota > Viridiplantae > Streptophyta > Pinopsida > Pinales > Pinaceae > Pinus > Pinus taeda. The sequence continues at coordinate 62,426 of APFE030401251.1, read as the reverse complement.
GTCAACTTGGACACATCTGACAGCTCCAAAATTGCTAAGAAGGGTAGCTGAGAATTAAAGGACATCTGAGGCGATGTGTAGGAGGTAGCGCCAGAGTTCCAGCCAGCTGCTTGTTACCCCCATGGATTTTGTCTGAACGGATTTGGTCCAAAAGGAGTTCTGCCTGTAGGGATTTTGTCCATAGGGGTTGTAGCTATAACTGGATGGCTGACCCTGGATTTTTCCCCCAGCATTCCATTGATTACCAACTTCTCCTGCAGGAGAAACATACGGTTGCTGGTAATTCTAATAAGGACTCACCTGCAGCTGTTGCTAATTTTGATACGGGGCAATTTGAGTTTGCCCTTGGGATTGCTAGAAACCATAAGGTGGCTGGGCTCCATATTGAGCCTGGGGGCTAGGCTGTGCTTGATAAGCAGGTTGAAGTTGAGATCCACCCTGCATTTGAAGACTGGCTTAGGTCTGGAGTCTAGACTGGGGCTGAAAATCTGGTGGAGCTTGAGAAGCAACAATCATTTGAGTGCCCGGTTGAGCAGGCCGGGTAAGATGTCCTTGAGAGGATTGGGACTGAGCTACCTGGCTATAAGGTTGACCTAGTTGAGATTGAGATTGGCCCATTTTCCTAGATGGTTGAGCTTGCTAGGTGCTAGGTTGTCCTTGCACAACCGAGGGTTGTCCTGATGGACCAAATGGCTGAGCAGACTAGACAGTTGGCTGGCCTGATTGGATCTAAGGTTGACCAACTTGTCCAGACGGTGGACTAGACTGGGTAGTGGGTTGACCTTACTATATGTAAGGCTGAACACCCTGCCCATTAGGGTATCCCTGCTGGACCCCAAGTTTTCCTTGTTGCATATAAGGTTGTCCTGGATTTCTAGAGGGTTGGCCAGAAGGGTATCCCTTTTGGATCCCAGGTTGTCCTTGTTGCATATAAGGTTGTCTTGGATTTCCAGAGGGTTTCCCAAGATAAGTAAAATATGAACCACCATAGGCCGAAGGTTTTCCGTGGATGGGTTGTCCTTGTGGGCCTCCAGGTTGTCCTAGATAAGATTGTCTATAATACTGATGCCCATAGGGAGGCTGCGTGTAAGACGACTGACCTTGATAAGGTGGTCCTTGAAGATTGTCAGGGGGTACTTGGCCACCACCGTAACCAGAGGTATCCCAAGCAACAGCTAACAGGACTGAGACCTCAACTGTAGGCTGAGATGGCAAGGAACTAGTAACATAAAGATGATGCCCTACGGGATCATAGTAATAGAGCGGACCTTGTGAGCTCAGATTTTGGACAGCTTGCAAATATTGATCGTATGCCCCCACTGCTAGAATGGAACCAGAAGAAGGTGGGATACTAAGTGCAGGATCGAAAACTCTAGATGTAGGTGCCGCTAGGCCATTATTTGCCAAATTGGGGGACAATCCAGCAACAGTGGTCACAACCGAGGATGTAGTGACGACACCAAAAACAGCTGCTAAAGAAGCTACACAGATAGTTGGAATAGTCGAGACTGAAGTGACAGATGTATTGTGAATTTGAATAATAAAAGACCCCGAAGTCGGAGTGATGTTGTGATCCCACATAGAACCCGTAAAGGCGGTCTTAGAACCAATAACATCCCTCAAAGCCCTATAGCATAAGGGAAACATGACACTGAGAGGGTGACACTAAAGCGTGGAATCTTTGCTGAGGTAGGAATTTCACCACTCATCACAACTAATGCTTCACTCGTGATGGGGGATGTGTCATCCATGTTAGAGGAAGACATTGGGACCGAAAAACTAGGAGGAGTAATAGGAATATCCTCTTCGGAAGGCTCCCAAATGGGGTTCCAATGGATATCGTAAAAGTTGTCTTCTAGAATGCGAGAGTTGAGCGGTTGGATACTCAGAATAACATGAAGAGTACCACTACCAAGCGGTGTCTCAGGAGCAACAAAAGAAGGAGACCCTTGGTCACTTGGAATGGGAGACAGGATCGATGATTCTGCCAGGATGATTCGATTCAAAAATCCTAGGAAAACTAACGAGAAAGGACCCTACTCAAGCTAACGCAAACAAGATCTAACAGGGTAAATTTGAACCCTGCATTTGAAGACTGGCTTAGGTCTGGAGTCTAGACTAGGGCTGAAAATCGGGTGGAGCTTGAGAAGCAACAATCATTTGAGTGCCCGGTTGAGCAGGCCCGGTAAGATTTCCTTGAGAGGATTTGGACTGAGCTACCTGGCTAGAAGGTTGACCTAGTTGAGATTGAGATTGGCCCATTTTCCTAGATGGTTGAGCTTGCTAGGTGCTAAGTTGTCCTTGCACAACTGAGGGTTGTCCTGATGGACCAAATGGCTGAGCAGACTAGACAGTTGGCTGGCCTGATTGGATCTAAGGTTGACCAACTTGTCCAGACGGTTGACTAGACTGGGTAGTGGGTTTACCTTACTGTATGTAAGGCTGACCACCCTGCCCATTAGGGTATCCCTGCTGGACCCCAAGTTGTCCTTGTTGCATATAAGGTTGTCCTGGATTTCTAGAGGGTTGGCCAGAAGGGTATCCCTGTTGGATCCCAGGTTGTCCTTGTTGCATATAAGGTTGTCTTGGATTTCCAGAGGGTTGCCCAAGATAATTAAAATATGAACCACCATAGGCCAAAGGTTGTCCATGGAAGGGTTGTCCTTGTGGGCCTCCAGGTTGTCCTGGATAAGATTGTCTATAATACTGATGCCCATAGGGAGGCTGCGTGTAAGACGACTGACCTTGATAAGGTGGTCCTTGAAGATTCTCAAGGGGTACTTGGCCACCACCATAACCAGAGGTACCCCAAGCAACAGCTAACAGGAATGAGACCTCAACTGCAGGCTGAGATGGCAAGGAACTAGTAACATAAAGATGATGCCCTACGGGATCATAGTAATAGAGCGGACCTTGCGAGCTTAGATTTTGGATAGCTTGCAAATATTGATCGTATGCCCCCGCTGCTAGAATGGAACAAGAAGAAGGTGGGATACTAAGCGTAGGATCGAAAACTCTAGATGTAGGTGCCGCTGGGCCATTATTTGCCAAACTGGGGGACGATCCAGCAACAGTGGTCACAACCGAGGATGTAGTGACGACACCAAAAACAGCTGCTAAAGAAGCTACACAGATAGTTGGAATAGTCGAGACTGAAGTGACAGATGTATTGTGAATTTGAATAATAAAAGACCCCGAAGTCGGAGTGATGTTGTGATCCCACATAGAACCCGTAAAGGCGGTCTTAGAACCAATAACATCCCTCAAAGCCCTATAGCATAAGGGAAACATGACACTGAGAGGGTGACACTGAAGCGTGGAATCTTTGCTGAGGTAGGAATTTCACCACTCATCACAACTAATGCTTCACTCGTGATGGGGGATGTGTCATCCATGTTAGAGGAAGACATTGGGACCGAAAAACTAGGAGGAGTAATAGGAATATCCTCTTCGGAAGGCTCCCAAATGGGGTTCCAATGGATATCGTAAAAGTTGTCTTCTAGAATGTGAGAGTTTAGCGGTTGGATACTCAGAATAACAGGAAGAGTACCACTACCAACCGGTGTCTCAGGAGCAACAAAAGAAGGAGACCCTTGGTCACTTGGAATGGAAGACGGGATCGATGATTCTGCCAGGATGATTCGATTCAAAAATCCTAGGAAAACTAACGAGAAAGGACCCTACTCAAGCTAACGCAAACAATATCTAACAGGGTAAATTTGAACGTGGCCGAATAAATTTTAAGACACCATAATACAACTTGACCTTTTCATCATTAAAGATTCGAGAAAAGGACAAAAAGATGACTCTAGTCGCCTTCGAATGTTTAATGAGCCTTAAGTGACAAGTGCTCAGATGAACCTTTTCTTTTAGGGAGTCTGAAAAGGAGAGAAAGTGACAACTCGAAAGAACTAGGCAAAAGGTTTACCAAACAATCCGTAAAACTGCATATACACCTTGGCAATGGTATGAGAACCAAGGACTTTCCGTACGACAGTCAATCTTCCTGAATGTTGTGTTCGGTGCGTTACGGCTTGTAAGGCGGTAGACACAACTTCCTATGGATAAAGGATGATAACCTAGTGGGGTCTCCCCATATACTCAATGGTATGTGGGAGCATAAGTCCGTACTAGACACTATTGAGTCACAAAAGGAGGAATCACCCAACCTTGATTTGAAACAAAAGTGACTAGGTTTAACGACGACCGAGCACGTCTCTAGCCTAGACCTCTAAATAGTGTGTGTTATGTTCCAATTTGTTGTTAGATTCATTCAACTCATTTTAGAGTTGATCTTGGATTATGTTTCAGTTTTTAGGCCTTATCGTGTGTATATAATAAATCCTAGGATGTAGCTAGAATACATGGAAAGTCATTTTTCTTCAATGAAAACCTACCTACAGGAGGGTAGAGAAATTCTTTCCAAACCAAGAAAACCAAGACAAAAACATTAGTCACTCAACAGAAACTACTAATGAGAGATCTTTATCATTTCCTTTCCAGTATGCAAACTAGAAATGCAAATTCACTTTCACTTCCGTACTAAATGAATGCAATCTTTTCAATTTTGATGTTTTAAATCTAAAAAACAAACAAGCGACATGCAAGTGTGGAAAAATCCAATTGACCCAAAAAAATGTAATCTATGCTCGGTAGTGAAGAAATCGAATCAATCATGCAAAATTGGTTCAATGTCGTTCACTTAAACAATAAACCAAAAGCAAGCTCAAGGGAAGGCCGAAACAAATCAATAGCAAGCTACAAATGAACCTTTGAGTAACCAAGCAACCAAGCAAAACCGATCCAAAAGACTTGAAACAATGAAACTAGGTCACAAAGCAAGAAAACAAAATTCATTCAACAAAGCTCACGAAAAAGTGCCCTAACCATGAACAATGAAAAGCAAGTCATCAAACAAGCGAGAAAAGCAAGGGACTAGTAGGATTGATGGATTCAGGAGGTAGAATTGAAAAAATCAATTCTACAGCAATCGGCCTGGGTAATACACAGGCAACAAGTGTTGGTGAAGCAACCGCTTTAGGAACAAAGTGATGTCAGTGCGGGAATACGGGACTTTCCCCCGATGGTCCGATTTCCAAAACCGTCACGACTGTTAGGCGTAATTACGCGATGAACAAAATATTACAAAAGGTTGGGCGCGATGACAGCGCGACTGTTATAATTAAATTCATGATGGCAGTGTGACCGTTATAATTAAATTCATGATGAAGCTCAAAAACAGTGACAGGCGAACCAAAACTCCCAAATCAAAGACAATCAATCTTTTAATCAAATAGGGGGTGTTCCTAGATTAACCCAGGAAACTCAAAGGACCGATAACTAATCCCAAAAACTTCAAAAGAGACCAAAACAAAAAATCAAGGCAAGAGAAAACAAGAAAAACAAAGGCTAAAGCTCCTCCCCAGCGGAGTCGCCAATTTGTGATGCAGGAAAGTGTTCTCTCTGTGGACAGAGGCAATCCCTCTAGCCCTAGAGTGGGTCTAGTCACAAACAAGGATAGATCAACAATAGCTTTCCTTAAACAGTCAAAGTTGGAGGCCTACCTCAACCGGTGGTCGATGGAGTTCCGTTGTGCTGCTTCGTCTTCCGCTTCCTTCTCCTCGACGAGTGATCAACCTGGATAAAAGCAAAGGAAATACAACATAGCAAGTAATCCGACAACAACAATAAACCATTTACTCACAAAGTCAAGAAGTCATGAGCTATCAAGTAAATTACATACGAGACATAGGAAAACATCATTGATTGCATTAATAATGAAATAAGAGTCAGCTTACAACCAAAGTCTTGACGTCACAAGCCTTCTCAGAAAAGAGTCTAGCCAGCATGTTCTTCAAGCATTCACTCTTTGAATATAGATCTCCCAACACGCAAGAGCTCTCTTACTCATAAGCCTCACACAAGATCAAGGGTACCTTACAACCTTCCACAAACTATCAACAATTCCACACTTATCACACCCACACTAGCTATCTAGCAAACTCACAAAGCACTCACAACACTGCTCAACTAGCCAACTATCAGAATTGTCCCACTAGCCATGTATAGCAATGGTGGGAGTTTAAATAGGAGAAGGAGTCTCCATGAAAGGTGGAAAGGTGAGCTTATCACCAAGGAAGGTAGCACAATTGACGGAACTGCCACACCATAGAAGGAATGGCGACATAAACAAGGCCAACAACCAGGTCTGGAGCCATCTGGAAGGCCGACAATTGGAACAATTCACCCAATCTGGATCATCATGGGCACATAGTGGATCCTCAGCACTGACATCACAAGTGATTAGTGCAGATAGTTAGATCATTGTTGAAGGGACCACATGGACCTGCGTTGATGCATAAAATCAAGCCATCGCAGGAATCACATGTACTTCCACAGTAGCAACGCGGTCTCTCTTTTCACTAGCACCTATCAACACGTTTATTAAGGAAACAGCCGCAATGAGGCAGATAACTTTGAAAAATTGGGTCAATTGGTAGCACAGGGAAGCATTTGTATGTCATAAGCACGTTTGACTTAAACACATAACACAGTGAGAAGACCAGGAGTGAAAGTGATGATAAATTATTGTGTAACACTTAGTGTGAATTGCAGAATCCCGTGAATCATCGAGTTTTTGAATGAAATTTGTGCTCGAGGCCTCGGTTGAGGGAACATCTGTCTCGGCATTGCATCCCATTCAAACGCGCTCCCCGCAATATGCTAGGGAGTAGTGGAGCTGGTCATCTGTGCCAATGCGGTGCGGTTAGCTGAAATGCCTCAAGCGATGTTTTGTGGCGTGTGTCGGCGAGCGGTGATCTTGTCCCCTTGGATGGGTAGTCGACTTTAGTTGATGCGGGCTTTATGTGGCATCGCTCGAACTTGCTTTGCTATCTCTTGTCCTCCCATCAGGTAGGGTGGATTTAGCTCCAACTTTGCGACCTCAACTCAGGCGAGAACACCCGCTGAGTTTAAGCATATAATTAATCGGAGGAAAAGAAACTTACAAGGATTCACCTAGTAGCACCGAGCGAACCGGGAAGAGCCTAGCATGAAAATCAGGCCGCAGCATCGCCTGAATTGTAGTTTGTAGAAGCATCCTCAGCGACGGACCTGGGCCAAGTCCCTTGGAAGGGGGCACCTGAGAGGGTGACAGCCCCGTCGGCCTAGGACCCTGCTGCATCACGAGGCATTGTCGGCAAGTCGGGTTGTTTGGGAATGCAACCCTAATTGGGTTGCAAATTCTGTCCAAGGCTAAATATGGGCGGGAGACCAATAGTGAGCAAGTACCGCGAGGGAAAGATGAAAAGGACTTTGAAAAGAGAGTTAAGGAGTGCTTGAAATTTTCAGGAGGGAAGTGGATGGAGGCTGTTGATGTGTCTCAGTTGGATGTGGAACGGCTCAGGCTGGTCTGCCACTCGACTTGAGGTGCAAACCAACATGGGCTACTGCATCATCACAAGCACGGGTGGATTACTGCCTATCGATTTTCCGCTGCGGTGGTTGAGGAACGAAGCGTGTGCCATTGTGGCGGGCCATGTGCACCTATGCGCTCATGGTGTTGGTTGGTGGGCTTTCCATTCAACCTGTCTTGAAACACGGACCAAGGAGTCTAACATGTGTGCAAGTCGGCGGGTTTGAAAACCTGCGAGGCGCAAGGAAGCTGACAGGCAAGATCCCCTCTTTGGGGGGTGCATCGTTGACCAACCTTGAGCTTATCCAAAGGGTTCGAGTGTGAGCACACCTATTGGGACCCAAACGATGGTGAACTATGCCTGAGCAGGGTGAAGCCAGAGGAACTCTGGTGGAGTCTCGTAGTGATACTGACGTGCAAATCATTCGTTTCACTTGGGTATAGGGGCGAATGACTAATCGAACCATCTAGTAGCTGGTTTCCTCCAAAGTTTCCCTTAGGATAGCTGGAGCTCACGCGCGAGTTTTATCGGGTAAAGCAAATGATTAGAGGCATCAGGGGCATAAAGCCCTCAACCTATTCTCAAACTTTAAATAGGTAAGAGGGTGTGGCTTCTCCATTGGGCCGCGTCGTGGAATCGAGAGCTCCAAGTGGGCAATTTTTGGTAAGCAGAACTGGAGATGCGGGATGAACCAAAATTCAAGTTATCGTGCCAAATTGCGCGCTAACCTAGATCCCACAAAGGGTGTTGGTTGATTAAGACAGCAGGACGGTGGTCATGGAAGTCTAAATCCAGTAAGGAGTGTGTAACAACTCACCTGCCTTATCAACTAGCCCCGAAAATGGATGGCGCTAAAGCGTGCAACCTATACTCAACCGTCAGAGCAATTGCCTGGCTCTGATGAGTAGGAGGATGTGGGGTTCGTTGAGAAACCTCGGGTGTGAGATTGGGTGGATTAGCCCCCGGTGCAGATCTTGGTGGTAGTAGCAAATATTCAAATGAGAACTTTGAAGACTGAAGTGGGGAAAGGTTCCATGTGAATAACACTTGGACATGGGTTAGTCGATCCTAAGATATGGGGAAGCCTTGTATCAAGGTTGCACTCTGCACGAGCATCGAAAGGGAATCGGGTTAATATTCCCGAACTCGGACATGGTGGTGGGTGACAATGTTAGGAAATCTAGAGATGTTGTCGAGGGTGTTAGAGTCGATCTTATCAGTCCTTCGTCAGAGATCAAAACTCTTTATGCATTTCATTTTTAGGAGTCTCGCTCCATTCACTCAGCTACATTCCACTAGGGTCATGCCATAATCTGATGGAAAAGGTCTCGTTATTCATTTCCCCTCATGTCTGGCACCTGCTGGCTTAAGGTCTTTTCTCAATGTTCACTAAAGTCCATAACAGTTAATGTTCGATCTTTTAATGGACGAGATTCATTTTCAGTCATTAGGTCTAGGGATTAGTCAACTTGGTCTTCAACCATGTCCAATAAAGCCATGCAGGCCAGAGGGAGGCCCTTACAAAGTTGTGATTCAAAGATTTTCATCATCATGTTGACAGATTACGAATGTTCTTCAAAACTTTGTTTTGAAGAAAAGTCAAACAGTGCGTCATTTGTGATAATTTTCAAAAACGTCTCTAGTTGATCTCTTCTGGCACAGTCATGGTTTCCTTGGCCAAATGCCATGTCATGTGACCCCTGCAAAAAGTACAAAAAATTTCATCATTTTAGCTAAAAATTCAAAGGGAAAAGTGAAATACAGAGTTGCACTAAATCAAGAAAAAGAGCCAAAATAAAAACATTATCAAAGTTGGTTTTGAAGAAACAAAAATTAAACTAATGACTCCCAATGTCTTTATAAAGTATTCCCACAATAAAAAAAGTCATTGTGAACACCAAGGATAGAGAAAAACATTTCCAAGTGTTTGTGAGAAGCTAGTGCGTGTTTGGAGTGAGATTGGAGGAGTTTTCAAGGGCGCGATGCACAGACAGAGGGGCGCAGCGCACAGAGTGCGACCCCGCAGTGGTGGAAATACATGGGTATGCACACATATAGAGCATGGCACACTAGGTTTTCCGCGTGGCGCACACCAACAAAGGCCTGAATTCATGCCAAATTTGCATCAAATCACTTTGAAACCCTTCCAATTGACAGGTAGGGTCTACATCTTGCTTGCTCATCAAATTTTGTGGATATGATGATGGTTTATGGCCTTCGATAATTGCAATAAAAATGCCTAAACCCTACCACATGAAATCATCAAAACCATTGTTCCTAGGGTTGCAAACATTTTGTGTTGATGCCAAGGCTCCTCTTTCACCTCTAATTTTTCCTCTTCTTTCCATTGTTCCCTTCCCCCCCTATCCTATTTTTCCCTATTTTCCCTACCCTAAAACACTAATAAACTGTTATTCCCCATCCCCTCCACTCATTTGTCAATGTAAAACCCCAAAACCCTACCTTATAAAATCCCCAAACCCTTCTACATGTCCCTAAACAAAATTTTCGCCCATAACCCCTAATCCCATCATATTACTCCCCTTCCTAACACTCCCTTTTTGCATTGTTCCCCTTGGTGGCATAGATCACAACATCACACAGTTTCACTTACGTCATCAAAGGGACACCCAAGCACAATCCATATACAACAGTCATGGCATTTGATCATTCATCGGAGTATGAAATGGAAACCCAAAGTGATTCATCCTCGGAAGAACAGGCTCCCTAGAGACATCACAAAAGTGGCAAACATGTTAAGGATGAGCCAACCACCCTCACAGAATTGCAGGCCTACCCTCTTGCTATGTCATGCTTCCAACATTTGTCATGTTTGGAGTTTTGTCAAAAGGTGGCTAGTGTTCGATTTCATCATGAGTTGGCCCGTCTTTTTGTGCTTCACCTACATGGAGATCATGCTATCTTGGCCAGGGTCACCTTCACACTGACACCTGAAACTGTCTCATTAGCAAACGGCATACCGAATGTTGGTGAACAGTGGCACAAGAAACATAAGGTTGATAGGTAGCATTATGAGCCTTACATTAAGGCCAGTTTCTTGAGGCAGCTCCAAAGAGTCTTTCCATTCAGATATTTGAAAGATGAATATGCTCCACTCATGAAATTGATCATGAAATATTTCAGCTGTGAGGGGAGGTTCTCTCGTTTATATGCCTATCACATCAGGTTGCTCATGCACTTTACCAGGGTATGGATGATGAACATCCCATATTTCATTTGCAAGAACATAAAGAGGATGAACACCTTCATGCACCACAAAAACCCTCAGCAGCAACTTAACAGTGTTTATCATTTTTCTCTAATTAAGATTTTGGTGGATCATCAGCTGGGATTACAGGGCATTACATGGGATGAATTCGTCTCCCGTGACCTCTTCAGCACTTCACAGGTATTATCAAAGGTTGAACATGAGATAGGTGGTCCTTCTCATCAGTATGAGTGCCATGAGACCACTACTATGCCAGTATTCATCACCTATCAGAGAGGTAGTAGACATTTGTTTTCAGCAGCAAAGCGGGTGTTATCTCCACTCGGGGTGGAAGGCGCCTCGCTTCTAACATCGGCAACAAAGATACAAGACAAGGGAAAGAGGCCCATGCATGACAAGGGGCCATCAGGTGATCAAGAGGCTGACTTCATCCTCATTCATGATGATGATACAGATGTGAAGAGTGCCAAACTTAGGAGGACCATCCAGGAGCAACAAAGAGAGATCCAAGCCTTGTCTCTCAATTTGGAGAGGGCTAAGTGGATTATCAGGAATTTGGAGTAGAGGAAAAAAGAGCTTGAGGACCAGCATGAGATCATGGAGCTACAAAACATCCATGAGAATCGCCAAGCTACCCAACATAGGAGGATTGAGCTCACTCCGTTGGAGCAAGAGATAAACAATGACCGAGAGTCTTGGCTCGAGCGTATCAACATCCACCTTGAGAGACTATTAGAGAAGTCCAACAAGGACAAAACCATATTGAGGTGGATGGTTTATCACTATAGGGCATGGAATATGAGTTCAAAGGCTTTGATAAAGAGTTTGAAAGCAAAATTGGGGAGAGAAACAAAGAGACAAAAAAGGCAAAAACAAAAAGATCGTCTTCGAATCTTGGATGAAGCCTCTGTGGCCCAGTATAGCACTTCATAGGGAACCTCCAGCCCAAATTTCAAAACATTTGGGGAGATTTTGGTCACATGACAAATTTTTGGGCACAACATTTTCAATTTTTGGATTCAGCATGAAAAATCATGCCTGCTGGTGCATGGACAAGAAGTTTGGGCAAGTTTTGAGTCCCCAGGAGGTCAAAAACACTCAAAAAATGACCTCTCTGCCCCTATTTTGACACACAGGAAGTAGTCTTGGGAGAATGAAGTTTTGGAGGGGCAAATGAGAAACAAATTAATTCTAGTTGGGTTGGAAAGTAGACAGGAAAGGCTTTCCAACAAGCACACTTGGGTACAATTTAGACTCCAGTAGGTACATCAAAATCGCCTCCAAAGTGGCACATCGCATATAGATTTGGGTGCGGCACATATAGACCAAAAGGCCAAAATCACTTCCACTCCACGACTTTGTGACTTTCTCCAAGTGGGCGTGCTCATTTACACTACACTTTTTTCAGCACCTAAGGCAAAGTTTAAAGTATTTCCACTAAAGGTTGGCTTCTATCCATGTGGCAAAGGAAGGCGAGCAGTCACCCAATCCATTTGTCATTTTTGTAATGTTGCACCTGTAAATAATGGTTGGCTTTCCACTTCCACTTTGTAATGATTTGAAAAACTCCCCAACTCTTGGTCGTTCTATTTCCCAATGGCATAGTCTATTTATTGTATGCAAACCATTTGCAAAGGGTTGGTTGGTTGTAATTTCCGGGAGACTGTGGGAGAGAAACTCAGTTACTCATTGTATATTTTGATAGAGAATTAATGAAAGGTAGCAGATTTGGTTCATGAGATTCATGTGGTGTGAGTGTAGAAAATGTATTCTCTTTATGTTTCATATGTATTTCGTTATGTTTCACAGTTCATTCATATTCATTTCGAGTGAAATTTTATAAGTAAGATAAGGTAGAATTAATGTTTATTGCTCTGCCTGTGGGAAAATTTCACGTTGTGTGTTCTTCTTCTGTTGAAAAGGACTCATGTATTTATGCCCTTTTCACCCTTCTAAACAATCTTTCCATTTCGCATTATTTCAAACTTAATTGCTAGACTTTCCGCCTGTCTTGCCTCACGAAACAATTTGTGCCTTTGTGTTAAATTCTCTACTCATATTTTTCATTGGTCCCATACATCCCATAAACTCAGTCATTTATTAAAAAATTGCCTCTTGCTTCCATATTTATTTACCTAGCCTAAAATCAATATTCATTGCAAGTCATCTCATACCATATTTTTTATCTATTCACTGTGCGTGACTCGGAGAGAGCCCTCTCCTGTTCTGGTAGGGCTAGCTACCAGACTGAGCGTGGTTTGTGGTTACCTTGAATTTTCCCTTCCTTCAGCCTAAGGCATATTTAGGTGCTAAGATACTGGCAACTCCACTGGGGAACAAATTACTCCCCTTACTTCTTGATAATTCTAAGCTTCCAGATGATAAGTTTAGAATTTGATAGGCTGAGTGAGTTGGTCGTGTCCTTTTGATTTTCCTTAATAGCACATTGGCTTCTAGAAGATATACCAGAGCTAATATAGATCCAGATCCTCTGCACATCTACAATAATCCCAATTTGATTCCAAGACTTCATCGTCAAGAGAGCTCTATATCTCGCGTGTTCAAATCCCATTCATGTCCTGACATTTTTGAGTATCTTGAAGAACTAGATTTTGATGAGTAGTTTGAAATATCATTGTTTGAGACCAAATCTGAAAGGGCGGTTGACTCTACTGTCCACAATCCATAGTTTCTTGTAGACTTGGAGACTGAAAGGGCTAACCGGTCAATTGATAATTACATTGTGGCACAACTTCAAACTCCAATTGTTAGCCCCCTACAAACTGCACACACTCCTCCAACACCTCCAAGGCCAAACCCACCAAGAGTGGTGGCTGCTCATTTTGCACCTCTTGTCCTACCTCAAGTTTTAGATGATATGCCCACAAATTATCAAAGAAAAATCTTGTTTTTTGATGGCACTCCTAACATCATTACCACTCAGCAACATGTTTACAGAATAGTAGATTTCTATTAACTTCACGAGATCGATGCGGAGAATGTGGCAATGAGACTCTTTGTACAGACATTTGCAGGTGAAGTGAGGAAATGGTTCAGGGGTTTGACGGCTGCACGTATCACTACCTTGGCTGACCTACAAAGACAATTTTTAAACCGCTGGGAAGTGAAAATGAATCCTCTCCAAATTCTGGCTGAATATGAGCAAATCAAACGAAACGTTGGTGAGTCGGTCCAAGACTACTACATTAGATTCAATTCTGTTTATAATGAAATTCCCGATCATCTAAGGCCACATGTGAGGCTAGCCATGGTGAAGTTCCTAGATGGTTTTGATGCTGACATGGCTTATCAATTAAGAGAAAGATAATCGGCCACAATGGAAGACATGCAAAAGATAGCGGTTAGCGTTGAAGTAAATCTGCTGACCAAGAGGGCTAGAGAAAAGGCAGAGAAGGTCATCGTAAAAGAAGAGTCTTCCTCAGAATATCAATTACTCTGGAAGGTAGAGCAAATGATTGAAAGGGTGAAACTTGAAAAACCTGAGCCACAGGTTAGAAATCCTAACTTCCGTGGCCAACAACAACCACAATATAGAATAAGGAAGAGATATCAGCGAGCCCAAGAGCAAGCAGCACAGCAGCCAGTACAACCACCTTTGCAGCAAAATTTTGTGCCTGGACCGGAGTCAGATGAGGACAGGAATATAATAGGTGAGGAATACCACTTCTTTACTCCTGATGATTTTCCTATTTATATTACCGAGGATGAGGAGTATGCAGAAAGTTCGGCTGTACACAAAGATGCAGATGTCTTTCTAGCAAATGACACTGTTTTGGAGGAATAATCAAATGAGTACCAAAGAGGTTATATGAATGCTCTATTTGCCCAGCACCAATGATATTCACTTAGAAACAGAGACGTGCCAGTTAAACCAATTTAGAAGAGGAAGGATGGTGAGACATCAAAGAATGATTCATCAGTTGCACAAAGGAAAGGAAAGGATGCGGTTGGTCTGGATAGTAGCAAATCACCATCAACAGAACAATCAAATCAACCAATTGCATCCAAAGAAAAAGAAAGGAAAGAAATCCCAGTCAAGGAGGTAGAAAAGATTCCCGCTTTTAATTTAGAGAATGAAATTTCTAAATTGAAGGTATCCATTCCCTTGACTGAAATAATGAGGAACAACAGTTATAGAGGGAAAGTATCTAAAATTTTGAGCTTGGACCCAATGTCTAACATGGTCAATGTCGAAGATGATCAGCCTGAAATGATTTTGGGCCAGCATCGAATGGTGATTCTCCTTATAGTGATGTGCCACCTTTTTATATTAGTTTAATATTGCATGATTTTGTGTTACATAATGCCATGTTTAATTCCAGAGCTTCCCACAATCTCATGCCCAAGGCTATCATGGATAAGCTAGGTCTGGACATCACCCGACAATACCATGATCTCTATTTGTTTGATTCCAATAGAGTAAGATGCATCGGGCTCATCAAAGTCTTGGTTGTGAGTTTGGATCATCTCCCAATCAAGAATGTTTTGATGGATATTGTTGTAGCAGATATTCCTCCCAGGTTTGGCATGCTTCTTTCCAGGTCTTCGTTAGCAAAATTGAAAGGGACACTGCAACTAGATTTCCCCTATGCAATGATTCTGGTGTTTGGCCAAATGAGGAAATTTTATCGGGAACAAAAAATGAAATACATGGTTACAAGCAAGGAGAAACCAATAAATCATCTGATTAATTATGTACATACAGATTTACAGTCTTTTGTTTTGTATTTTGATAGTTTCAATGATATTGATAGTCAGTTAGTAGAAGAAGATGATATTCTAGAAATAACAAAAAAATTTAGAGGAGTTTTAAAGAAAGAAGGACAAGAACAACAGAACACCGTTGAGCGATCAGCTGAAAGTAATGGACAACAAGCAGAAAAAACACAACAAATAGATTTTCAACAGTTGCAAGAGGAGGAAGAAGGTTTGTGGACCATGGAATTCGATGGAGCAGTGGGAAATGATGGCACTGGAATCGAAATTCGGGTACGCAATCCTTTCTCTGCCCCGAACAAAGTGCCTAGTAACGTGCGGGTATGCTCTTACAAGTTAGCTTTTGATTTTTCAAATAATGAAGCTGAGTATGAAGCTTTAATTGCTCGCCTAAAAATTCTAAGAAAGCTGGATGCTAAGAGGATTGCAGTATATGGCGACTCTGAATTGGTGATAAAGCAAGTTAGAGGTGAATATCAAGAAAAGCATCCTTGGATGCGGGCTTACCAGAATGCAGTCCTAGACATCCTAAAATTATTTTAGAATACACCTTGACATGTGTGCCTCGTATACAAAATAGCATTGATGATGCTCTTGCTATGGTAGCAAGTAGTTTGAATATCCTAATGAACTCCAACAATAAATTCGAAATCCATGTCAAGCACCGTCCGACCGTCCCGGACAATCAGAGATATTGGCAAGTTTTCCAAGATGATAAGGAGATTGATGATTTTCTGCAAAACAAAGGTAAGTTCAAAGAAACCTTAATTGATGTAGAAAATGATGATGGTAAAGGTAATGGTATAAATGACGTGCAGATCAATGAAATGGATGTGTTGCAGCTAAAGAATAACGTTATTCATAAAGGCTTGATACCTTTAGAAGAACTCTTTGATCAAGATGATGTAGCCTGCAAACCAACATTGCAGCCAATAGAGAAGGGTGTGGAAGAGGTCAATGTCGAAATAGCTGCTAATCCTAAAATGGTAAAACTGTCTAAATCATTGCCACAAAGGATAAAGGACAAATACATGAGTTTGTTGTCTTCATTTGCATATGTGTTTTCTTGGGACTATTCTAACTTAAATACATATGATACCAATATAATTCAACACACTATACCCATTAAGCCCAATCAGAAACCTTTCAGATAGAAGTTGAGAAGGCTCAATCCTAAGCTACTACCATCAATTGAAAAGGAGATAAACAAGTTGTACAAATCAGGAATCATTGTTCCCATCAGATTTTCGAATTGGATCTCTAATTTGGTGCCCGTACGAAAGAAGGCAGGTGAGATTCACTTGTGCATTGATTTTAGAAATCTCAATAAAGTTTCCTTGAAAGATAACTATCCATTGCCCAAAATGGACCATATACTTCAGCGAGTAGTGGGAGCATCTCGTATGTCACTACTTGATGGTTATTCTGGATATAACCAAGTTTCTGTCCATGAAGATGACCGAGACAAGACAACGTTCACCACTCCATGGGGAACTTTTCATTACGCTAAAATTCCTTTCGGTTTGAAGAACATGGGTGCCACATTTCACTGTGTAATGGACTTGGCTTTTGCAAATGAGAAGGATGTCTTTTTGGTTGTGTACTTGGATGATTTCATGGTGTTTTCCAAATCTGATGAAGAACACATGTACCATCTAAAAAATGTATTTCAAAAGTGTAGAAAATATGGCCTGTCACTGAATCCGAAAAAGAGCTTGTTTGCCATGGAGGAAGGCAAACTACTTGGGCACATTATATCACAAGATGGCATTCGTAGTGACCCAACACATGTACAAGCAATTCAGCAAATCAATCTACCCCGGAATAAGAAAGAGATTCAATCTTTCAATGGTAAAATGAATTTTCTATGCCGCTTTCTACCTAATCTTGCTGAGCACCTAAGAGAGATTACAAACATTCTTAAGAAGGACAGCCAAGTGAAATAAACAGAGGAGGCTGTAAAATCTTTCAATTTAGTCAAATTGGCTCTTTCTTCAGCTCCAGTTCTAGTCAGCCCAGACTACACTCAGGATTTCATATTGTTTTCATTTGCTTCGGAGCATACTATGGCGGATGTGTTATTACAGAAAAGAGATGATCATGAAAGACCCATTGCATTCTTCAGTAGAGATATAAGAGATGCAACCTTAAAATACAACATCATTGAGAAGCAATCCCTTTCACTTGTGATAGCATTGAAAGATTTTCAGGTATATATTCTACATGTTCAAATTTTGGCCTATGTTCCTAACGTTGCTATCAAAGATGTTTTAGTGTAGACCGATCCGGAAGAAAGACAAGGCAAGTGGATTGTAGCTTTGTTGGAATATGATGTGGAAATAAAGCCCACAAATCTTGTTAAAGGACAGGGATTGGCAAAGTTAATGGCCAAATCAAACTTGCACGCCTTGGACATAAATCTGATTGTTGCTATGTCCGATGAGAATGAGGAAGGATCATCAATTCAGGTTTCTGAAATGTTTGCTCTTTCTCCGTGTTATTCAGATATCATATATGTGCTTAAAAATTTCTCACCACTACCCCGCATGAATAGAAACAAAGCTAGAACACTCAAATTGAAGGCTGCCAAGTTTTTCATTCTAAATTATGCACTTTATTGGAAAGATCCCGGTGGCGTTCTGTTAAATTTCTTGGTGGAAAAAGAAGAAAAGAAGGTCATGAAGGATTTCCATGAGGGAGACTATGGTGGTCACCTTTTTTGGAAATCAACAGCAAATAAAATTCTGAGAGTGGGATACTATTGGCCGACATTGTTTGCTAATGTATATAAGATGGTCAAGAGTTGTCATAAGTGTCATTTTTTTTGAAGGTAGAAGTTACAACCTTTGCCACTTACGCCCATTGAGGTGAGTGCTCTTTTCCAACAATGGGGGTTGGATTTCATTGGTGAAATTCATCCCGCTTCTTCTGGTCAACATAGATGGATCCTCAGTCACATATTACTTCAAAAAATGGATCGAGGCAATTCCCACCAGAAAAGCTACAGATGTGGTAATTATTTCATTCCTTGAAAATAACATCTTGTCTCGCTTTGGTTTCCCGAATAAGTTAATCATTGATAACGCAAAAGATTTCAAATAAAAAAGGATGGTATAGTTTTTCATAAATATCACATCATTTTGGGTCAATCAACTGCCTATCATCCGCAAGACAATGGATTGGCAGAGTCTTCTAATAAGTCATTGGTCAACATCATCAAGAAGCTGCTGGAAATAAACAAGAAGAGTTGGCATAAGAGGTTTGTCAATGCACTTTGGGCAGATCGGGTCAGTAAGAAGAAATCCATTGGTACGTCCCCTTTTGAGCTTGTTTATGGAGTTGATACAGTATTTCCTACCTCTCTCACAGCCCCGGTAGTCAAACTTCTCCAGGAGGCCGG
>APFE030401251.1:0-41801 GCA_000404065.3 Pinus taeda | reverse complement strand
ATGGACGAAGGCACTATCTAGCTCTTCCAGAGATCTACTGTTCTTGGCACCTCCAAGGAGCTACCATCCCCCATTGGAGCCAATGTTAGAGTCGGTCTTGTCAGTCCTCCGTTAGAGATCAAAACTCTTTCTGCATTTCATTTTTAAGAGTCTCGCTCCATTCACTCAGCTGCATTCCACTAGGGGCATGCCATAATATGACATAAAAGGTCTCGTTAGTCATTTCCCCTCATGTTTGGCACTTGTTGGTTTAAGGTATTTTGTCAATGTTCACTTAAGTCCATGACAATTAATGTTCGATATTTTAATGGATGAGAGTCATTTTCATTCATTAGGTCTAGGGATTAGTCAATATTCAACCATGTCCAATAAAGCCATGCAGGCTAGAGGGAGGCCCTTACAAAGTTGTGATTCAGAGATTTTCATCGTCATGTTGACAGATTATGATTGTTCTTCAAAACTCTATTTTGAAGAAAAGTCAAACAGCGCGTCATTTGTAATAATTTTCAAAAAAGTCTGCAGTTGATCTCTTCTGGCGCAGACATGGTTTCCTTGGCCAAATTCCATTTCATGCAACCCCTGCAAAAAGTGCCAAAAATTTCATCATTTTAGCTAAAAATTCAAAGGGAAAAGTGAAATACAGAGTTGCATTAAATCAGGAAAAAGAGCCAAAATAAAAACATTATCAAAGTGGGTTTTTAAGAAACAAAAATTAAACCCATGACTCCCAGTGTCTTTATAAAGGATTCCCACAAGAAACAAAGTCATTGTGAACACCAAGGATAGAGAGAAATATTGCCAAGTGTTTGTGAGAAGCTAGTGCGTGTTTGGAGTCAGATTGGAGGAGTTTTCAAGGGCGCGACGAACAGACAGAGGGGCGCAGCGCACAGAGCGCGACCCCGCAGTGGTGGAAATAAACGTGCGTGACGCGCATACAGAGCACGGCGCACTGGGTTTGCTACGTGGCGCATGCCCACAAAGACCCGAACTCGTGCCAAATTTGCACCATATCACTTTGAAACCCTTCCAATTGATAGGTAGGGTCTACATCTTTCTTGCTCATCAAATTTTGTGGATATGATGATGGTTTATGGCCTTTGATAATTGCAATAAAAACACCTCAACCCTACCATTTGAAATCATCAAAACCATTGTTGATAGGGTTACAAACTTGTTGTGTTGATGCCAAGGCTCCTCTTTCACCTCTCATTTTTCCTCTTCTTTCCATTGTTCCCTTCCCCCCTGTCCCATTTTTCCCTATTTTCCCTACCCTAAAACACTACTAAACCATTATTCCCTATCCCCTCCACTCATTTGTCAATGTAAACCCCCAAAACCCTACCTTATAAAATCCCCAAACCCTCCTACATGTCCCTAAACAAAAATTTCCCCCATAACCCCTAATCCCATCATATTATTCCCCTTCCTAACACTCCCTTTTTGCATTGTTCCCCTTGGTGGAAGAGATCAAAACACCACACAGTTTCGCTTACATCATCAAAGGGCCACCCAAGCATAGTACATATACAATAGTCATGGCATCTGAGCATTCATCAGAGTATGAAATGAAAACCCAAAGTGATTCATCCTCAGAAGAATAGGTTCCCCGGAGACATCACAAAAGTGGCAAACATGTTAGGGATGAGCCAACCACCCTCACAGAATTGCAGGCCTACCCTCTTGCTATGTCATGCTTCCAGCATTTTTCATGTTTGGAGTTTTGTCAAAAGGTGAATAGTGTTCGAGTTCATCATGAGTTGGCTCGTCTTTTTGTGCTTCACTTACATGGAGATCATGTTATCTTGGCTAGGGTCACCTTCACACTGACACCTAAAACTGTCTCATTAGCAACCAGCATACCGGTTGTTGGAGAACAGTGGCACAAGAAATAGAAGGTTGATAGGCAGCATTATGAACCTTACATTAAGGCTAGTTTCTTGAGGAAGCTCCAAAGAGTCTTTCCATTCATATATTTGAAAGATGAATATGCTCCACTCATGAAATTGATCATGAAATATTTCAATTGTGAGGGGAGGTTCTCTCATTTATATGCCTATCACATCAGGTTGCTCATGCACTTTACCAGGGTATGGACGATGAACATCCGATATTTCATTTGTAGGAACATAAAGAGGATGAACACCTTCATGCAGGACAAAACCCTTCAACAGCAACTTAATAGTGTTTATCATTTTGCTCTAATTAAGATTTTGGTGGATCATCAGCTGGGATTACAGGGCATTACTTGGGATGACTTCATCCCCCGTGACCTCTTTAGCACTTCACAGGTATTATTAAAAGTTAAAAATGAGATAGGGGGTCCTTCTCATCAGTATGAGCACCATGAGATGACTATTATGCCAGTATTCATCACCTATCAAAGAGGCAGTAGACATTTGTTTGCAACAGTAAAGCGAGTAGTATCTCCACCCGGGGTGGAAGGGGCCTCGCTTCCAACATCGGCAACACAGATACAGGACAAGGGCAAGAGGCCCATGCATGACGAGGGGCCATCAGGTGAACAAGAGGTCGACTTCATCCTCATTCATGATGATGATACAGATTTGGAGAGTGTCAAACTTAGGAGGACCATCCAAGAGTAGCAAATGGAGATCCAAGCCTTGTCTCTCAATTTGGAGAGGGCTAAGTGGATTATCAGGTATTTGGAGCAGAGGAACAAACAACTCGAGGACCATCATGAGATCATGGAGCTGCAAAACATCCATGAGAATTGCCAAGCTACCAAGCATAGGAGGATTGAGCTCACTCCATTGGAGCAAGAGATAAACAATGACCGAGAGTCTTGGCTCGAGCGTATCAACATCCACCTTGAGAGACTGTTAGAGAAGGCCGACAAGGACAAAACCATATTTAGGTGGATGGTTTATCACTACAGGGCACGAAATATGAGTTCAAAGGCTCGGATAAGGAGTTTGAAGGCAAAATTGGGGAGAGCGACAAAGTGACAAAAAAGGAAAAAAGTGCAATATCGGCTCTGAATCTTGGCTAAATCCGTTGTGGCCCAGCATAGCACTTCATAGGGAACCTCCAACCCAAATTTCAAAAAATTTGGGGCAATTTCGGTCACATGACAAATTTTTGGGCACAACACAGGGTTTTTCTCCCTGTGTGGCTCGGCACTTAGGATTGGGATCTTGAAATCAAGAATGGTTTGCATTTTTGGATTCAGCGTGAAAAATCATGCCTGCTGGTGCATGGACAAGAAGTTTGGGCAAGTTTTGAGTCCCCAGGAGGTCAAAAACACTCAAAAAATGACCTCTCTGCCCCTATTTTGACACACAAGAAGCAGTCTTGGAGAATGAAGTTTTGGAGGGGAAAATGAGCACCAAATTCAGAAATTCCACTTGGGTTGGAAAGTAGACAGGCAGCGCTTTCCAACAACCACACTTGGGCACAATTTGGACTCCAGAAGGTACCTTAGAATTGTCTCCAAAGTTGCACAACACATATAGATTTGGGCATAGCGCATATAGACCAAAAGGCCAAAATCACTTCCGCTCTACGACATTTCGATTCGCGAATTTCTCCAAGTGGGCCCGCTCATTTACACTACACTTTTTTTGGCACCTAAGGTAAAGTTTAAAGTATTTCCACTAAAGGTTGGCTTCTATCCAAGTGGCAAAGGAAGGCGAGCACTCACCCAATCCATTTGTCATTTTTGTAATGCTGCACCTGTAACTAATGGTTGGCTTTCCACTTCCACTTTGTAATGATTTGAAAAACTCCCCAACTCTTGGTTGTTATATTTCCCAATGGCATAGTCTATTTATTGTATGCAAGCCATTTTCAAAGGGTTGGTTGGTTGTAATTTCTGGGAGACTGTGGGAGAGAAACTCAGTTACTCATTGTATATTTTGACAGAGAATTAATGAAAGGTAGTAACTTCGGTTCATGAGATTCATGTGGTGTGAGTGTAGCAAATGTATTCTCTTTATGTTTCATATGTATTTCATTATGTTTCACATTTCATTCATATTCATTTCCAGTGAAAGTTTCTAAGTAAGATAAGGTAGAATTAATGTTTATTGCTCTGCATGTGGGAAAATTTCACGTTCTGTGTTCTTCTTCTGTTGAAAAGGACTCGTGTATTTATGCCCTTTTCACCCTTCTAAACAATCTTTCCATTTCGCATTATTTCAAACTTAATTGCTAAACATTTTTCCTGTCTTTCCTAACGAAACAATCTGTGCTTTTGTGTTAAATTCTCTGCTCGTATTGTTCGTTGGTCCCATACATCCCAGAAACTCAGTCATTTATTAAAAAATTGCCTCTTGCTTCCATATTTATTTACCTAGCCTAAAATCAATATTCATTGCAAGTCATCTCAGACCATGTTGTTTATCTATTCACTAAGCATGACTCGGAGAGAGCCCTCTCTTGTTCTGGTAGGGCTAGCTACCAGATTGAGAGTGGTTTGTGGTTACCCTGAATTTTGCCTTCCTTCGGCCTAAGGCAGATTTAGGTGCTAACAGCGGGGCCCGAGAAGAGTTATCTTTTCTTTTTAACAGCTTGCCCACCATAGAATCGGTTCACCCAGAGATAGGGTCCAGCAGCTGGAAGAGCACCACATGTCTTGTGGTGTCCTGTGTGCCCTCGATGGCCCTTGAAAATCTGGAGGACCGAGTACCGTTCATGCCTGGTCATACTCATAACCGCATCAGGTCTCCAAGGTGAACAACCTCTGGTCAATAAAACAATGTAGGTAAGGGAAGTCGGCAAAACGGATCCATAAATTTGGGAAAAGTATTGGCTCTGAGGGCTGGGCCTAGGGGTCTGCGCCCTCAACTCGTGGGCTGTCGACAGTTTGCCCGAGCTTCTCTCACGGTGAGGGTGGGAAGTCGCGTGCCGATTGGGCTACGGGCGTAGAATGCCCCCTACCGGGGGATTTTCCCTAGGCGTCGAACAGTCAACTCAGAACTAGTAGGGACAAGGGGAATCCGACTGTTTAATTAAAACAAAGCATTGCGATGGTCCCTGCAGATGCTGATGCAATGTGATTTCTACCTAGTGCTTTGAATGTAAAAGTGAAGAAATTCAACCAAGCGCGGGTAAATGGTGGGAGTAACTATGACTCTCTTAAGGTAGCCAAATGCCTCGTCATCTAATTAGTGAAGCGCATGAATGGATTCATGAGATTACCACTGTCCCTATCTACTATCTAGTGAAACCATAGCCAAGGGAACGGGCTTGGGAGAATCAACGAGGAAAGAAGACCCTGTTGAGCTTCACTCTAGTATGACTTTGTGAAATGACTTGAGAGGTGTAGAATACGTGGGAGCCATTTTTGGTGCAAGTGAAATACCACTACTTTTAACGTTATTTTACTTATTCCATGGGGCAGAGATGGGGCACTTCCCCTATTTTTGCTTAAAGGCACGTTTCAGTGGTTCGATCTGGGTGGAAGGCATTGTCAGGTGGGGAGTTTGGCTAGGTGGCACATCTATTAAAAGATAACGTAGGTGTCCTAAGATGAGCTCAACGAGAACATAAATCTCATGTGGAACAAAAGGGTAAAAGCTCATTTGATTTTTATTTTTAGTACGAATACAAACCGTGAAAGCGTGGCCTATCAATCCTTTAGATTTTTGGAATTTGAAGCTAGAGGTGTCAGAAAAGTTACCAGAGGGATAACTGGCTTGTGGCAGCCAAGCGTTCATAGCGGCGTTGCTTTTTGATCCATCGATGTTGGCTATTCCTATCATTTTGAAGTAGAATTCACCAAGTGTTGGATTGTTCACCCGCCAATAGGGAACGTGAGCTGGGTTAGACCATCGTGAGATAGGTTAGTTTTACCCTACTGATGAACCGCATCGAAATAGTAATTCAACTTAGTACGAGAGGAACCATTGATTCACACAATTGGTCATCGTGCTTGGTTGAAAATCCAGTGGCACAAATCTACTATGTATCGGATTATCACTGAATGCCTCTAAGTTAGAATCCACACTAGAAGCGGTGCATGTCACTCTTCGACTGTATCTCGACCCACAATAGGGGCGACGTTTTGTTGCTCCAAGGGGCCCGTGTCATTTGCAAACCACGACCGTGAAGCATCTCGATCAGGGCAACTTTGAAGTTCAATTCCAAACGGTCATTGAGAAGAATCCTTTGCAGATGACTTAAATACACGATGGGGTATTGTAAGTGGCGGAGTGGCCTTGCTGCCACGATCCACTGATATTCAGCCCTTGGTCGCCTCGATTCAAAGCTTTTCTCTTGTCACAAACAAATCCACACAACCCTCTCACTCTCGTGCCTTTGCCTCTTCCTCCAGATGACAATTTTTTATTGCTCGAGGGTGGGAAATTTGGGGTTTCCATGTCGCACCACGGCGCCCAAAATTTTGGGGTTTCCATGTCGCGTCTCGATGCCCAAAATTTGGGGTTTCCATGCCACGCCCCGGCCCCAAAAATTTGGGGTTTCCACCCAGCGCCTCAAATTTTGGGCTTCCATGTCGTGCCAAAAATTTGGGGTTTCCATGTCCCGCCTAAAATTTTGGCCTTCCGCCTTACGCAAAAAATTTTGGGGTTTCCAAGTTGCGCCCCGACGCCCAAGCCTGGGGAAACTTGGGGTTTCCATATCGCGCCATGACTGAAATCGGTGGTGCCCAAGCCTGCGAAAACTTGGGGTTTCCATGTTGCGCCACGACTGAAACCGGTGGCGCCCAAGCCTGGGGAAACTTGGGGTTTCCAGGTCGCACCCAAGCCTGGGGAAACTTGGGTTTTCCGTCTCACGCCACGACCAAAACCAGTGGAACCTAAGCCTGCGGAAACTTAGGTTTCCAAGTTGTGCCCCAAGCCTGGGGAAACTTGGGGTTTCCATGTCGCGCCACGACCGAAATCGGCGGCGCCCAAGCCTACGAGGACTTAGGGTTTCCATGTCATGCCTTGGTGCCCAAGCCTGGAAACTTGGGGTTTCCATGTCCTGCCCTTGATGGAACCACATGTTTTCGAATTTTACGACACGATGGAAACACAAAGTTTTCAACAATGCGCCAACGCAGGGAACTTGGGGTTTCCATGACGATGCAAACTAGCTAACAAGTCTTGGTAACTTGGGGTGTTTCGAAACTGCTGCCCAAGTCTGGGGAACTCGCAGTTTCCATGTCGCAACACACCCTGAATCGCTCGAGAGTCTATGGAACTTCGGATTTCCATGTCGTAGCTATCAAATTCCTGGAAACTCGAGGTGTCTGTTTTGGGACGCGATGGAAGCTGCTACCTATGTCAGTGGACACACACGGGGTTTCCATTTCATGTCACAACAAAAATTTCTACCCAAGTCTGGACAACGCGGTGTAAGGACCTGCGGTTCGATTTCTCCCCGTCCGTGTGAAGTTCAAACTCTATCACCGAAATGTGCGAAGGGATATAAGTATAATGCGCATTAGAGGTGGAGCAATGGTTGGTTTATAGCATGGGAGTGTTTGGCATAACCCACGGGCCGACTTACATGTTGGGGTGACTTGAAAGAAGGGTTGTTGGCCAACCAACAATCAGATGGCAAGTTTGTTATGTGTAAGGGAATTTTGGCATGCGGTGGTCGAGTCGGCCTGGGCAACGACTCGCCCAACCGCTCGTATAAATATGGCAAGGCATTGGAGCACTTGGAATTCATTCGAAGATGGACATTCAAACATGAGCATTCGGTGATAAAGAAAAAAGTGCGAAGTAGTTGAGCAGGTCACAAAAGAGGCGCAGGAATATATGCGCCCACTCTTGGGCAAGCACACATGATACACACAAGTTTCGATTATCTGGTGAGGGCGTGGGTAAGGAAGGCACCTGCCGTTCGGTGTGACACGGGTGTCTCGGGTGACTCGGGTAGGTCGCTGATGACCCCCAAATATTGATAATTATATGGGCTCATTCAACCTCCTAATTCAACCTAATCCACCATTCTCATTAGTTTATTGCATGTTTTTTATTATATTTATGCTAATAGAGTGAAGGGTTAGTCATTATGCCAACAAGTCTAATGTGTGCTTTATGCAGTGTTTTTGGTCAATTTGGAGACAAAATCAAAGGTTTAAATGAGCACTTGGCAGCCAAATTCGTGGGAGGATGGTGTCCCCTTCATTTATGGGCCCTTACCTCGAATTCTCCACCATCAACTCGGAGTTCAAGGGCCACCACATCAATTATCACAAGGGCAGCCAGGCAAGTCAAGTAGGACTACTGTTAACTACAAGTTTTGGCAGCTGAGTCCCTAAAGTTTAGGAGGACTGTTGGGGTCCTCAATTTGTATAAATAAGAAGGATTAGGGCCTCATTTTGGTTAGCCAGTAGTTAGTCACTTTTTAGGCAGAAGTTAGCTAGTTTGTAGTTCGATTTTAGTCTTTCTTTAGGCAGTAGTTTAGCTCTGCATTTCAACACATTTTCAAGTTTTCTTTGTGGACAGTTTTTGGAATGTAACTATTCTTTCAATTAATAAAGATGAATCTAGCTTTGCACCAGCTCTAATCTCTCTTAGGAGGCTGTAGCTCTTGGGGTTGGACCCATCTCAAGTGCCCAATACCTCCTTTGTTTACCTTTATGTGTTTTTGCTACGTTCTTGGAATAAAATCTGTTATTTAAATTAAAATCTTGTTTTGTTATTTAGGTTTCTTTTGATGATTAAAAATGCTTTTTATGTTCAGATTTACTTGATAGGTTAATCACAGGGAATATCTTCAGAAAAAGGCTACCAAGCACCTTGGATCTCACCTCCCCCTCGGTGGAATCATGAGCTTGGACCAAGGTGACCTTGCTGCCACCAAAAACATTGTCTTTGCTTCACCATGCAAGTATTAGTGTTGGATCCTTAGTTGTCAAACTTGATATCAGTTTTGATGGCATGCTTAGGTTTATGATTGCTTAGTTGCATAGTTATTTCATCTAATTTCATTGCAAATAAACCTCTGTTCCATTTCTTTGCTGTTATCTAGGTTAGAATAGGCTAACGTAGATAGGTCTTTGATTTTCCAAGTCCTTCTTTGTGTCGTTTGAAAAAAAACTTGCATAGCACTTGTTACACTTCTTCATCTTCCCATACTCCATCCAACCTAACCATTTCATCCTCCATTTCAGATCCTTTCCTTACCTTTTCCACGTTCCCTCACGTTGACATACTTTCCATATTATTGTGTAGCATTGCCTTATCACTCCTTGAACAAATCTAACCATCCGCGCCACTCCTTAACTCCATGCACCAGTCTTGAACCTCCTCACACTCCTATCTCACCTCCATACTCATTCCTTCATATTTTTCCCTCCATCCATCCTCCAAAATCTCATTTCTAAACATCTTGTAGAAAATCACAGAACATCTTGTAGAAATTCCAGAACATCCTGTAGAACCCCTGCAGACTTCCTGTAGAAGCTCATGATTGAGGTTTCTTGATAGCCAAACTCTATGAAACTCTCTGGAAGGGTGCTAGGGACCCCTTAGGACCTCTCCAAACCTTCCCAACCTCTTGCAAGCATTTCTTCTCACCGATTCACCTATGCATAGTCAAAAACAGTGAAAGCACATGCATGATAATTCTAACAACTTATTTAAAAATATAAAAAGATGTTTTCTTCGGATAGTGATAACTTAGACACATGTGTTTTACCTTCATAAAATTCACTGACATCTCTTTCAGTAGCTTGCATCGTCTTTTCTGCATTAGTAGGGCTAGCTGGTAAAATTAGGGTTTGCTAGGGTTTGCATTTCCTTTCAGCTTTTCAGTTTCTTTCTGCAAGTAGATTAGCTTACTTTGAGTTAGCTTTCATCCATCAGTTAAAAATATTCTTCTCAGAGCTCATAGAAGTTGGCTTAAGCCCCTTGTTGTTGAGGTAAATCCCCTCTGCGGACAGAGGCGATCCCTACTAGCCCAAATGGGGTCTAGCAACAATCAAACAACGCTAACACACAGGTTCCTAATTGCACATCAAAGACCGATGATGAGGGCGTACCTGGAATCCAATGCTAGTACTTGTAGAAGAGTCATTTCTCTCGCTCCTTTGCTCCAGCTGGTCACAATCCCCATGATCCTCGTGGATGAGCACCTGCACATGCAAAGAATGACACAAATACAAGCTTAAAATCCAATAGATGCAACTTTATATCAGTCAGAAAGGATATAACTCAATCATCATTATAAAGACAATAAGAGTGTAATCATAATGATATTCGTCTATTATTGATAAACAAAGAAGAATACAACCATAGTTATGACGTCAAATCCTCCTTTGGCTGGGTGATCAACAACACATGCCTTGCAAATCTTGTTGGGAATGGGGAAACAAGCCTCTCTATCCTTGGTTACTTGGACAAGAATCTCTTCACTTTAGATTTAGCCTTATGGGAATGAAGAAGGCTTCTTGCAGCATGAACTTAATAATTCTCAGACTTTGGGACTTAGAATTTGGAACTCTAAACTAGCTTGTCAAAGGCAAAAGGACAAGCTTTTATAGATAGAGGAGAAGGATTTAGGATCATCCACGATATTCATGGGATTTGCTTTATCACTAAGAAGCTTCCATGAGAAGGTGGCAAACAAATTCCCTTCTATGGAGATTCGAAGCCAAACTAAACCAACTCAAGATAGATTCAGTTCATGAGTGGGTTAGGAAGAACATTCGGATGTTTGTTTGTTAAAAACATTAACCAACTTGGCTGGCACGAGTGCGTGCCAGCTGGCACACCCTCTTTGGAGGATTTCCCCCATTGGCGCGAGTGATACACAGTGAAACCACGCCAATGGAAAAAGGGCTATTTTTATGGGTATTTTGCAGAAGGTGTCTTCAGGGCATATGAAGTTCATGCCTAGGGGAATATAATGCAAGTGTTTCTAGGTCATGTCACTTCTCGCAGGTCCCAAAATGAGTCCTCCAAGGTGCAGGAGAAGGGGTAATAGGGACGGTGACAAATTATTGTGTAACAGATGCCCCCTAAAGCATGAGGCCCGAGAAAGAGAGAGGGGTGAAATTCTTTACAAGAACATGGCCAACTGAAAACACTGCCGTTGGAGAACCTGCATGAAGAAGTACAACTGATATCTCAATTACATGATGTATGTGGTATGTGCACAACCATCCATAGCAGAGTACATAAAAATCTGGATCCAAGGTATGGATGTAGCCATCCAGTGAGGATCGATAAATAGACTCAGGCATGGTCACAACCATCCAGTGAATGAGTCATGTAATGATCATAATAATCCACAAAATCACAACCTGGATCTCAACAAACAAAATCCAGGGTCTTGCGTGCCATCTCGACCCGAAAAAAGTATAATTTCAAGCATGTGAATATGGGAGTCAAAGTCGAACATGCAGGAATATCATCTGATTACCAGTCAATGATGAAAATTGTTAACAAATGCGAGAGGTACCAACAATAATGACAATGGTCCTCAAGGTATTATAGGTACAATCTACAGCGTGAAAATCAGTGAGCCAGAATCGAACACCTGTAGAATCATTCAATCAGAGGCCAACGATGAAAACCTCGTGTCGAACATGAAGAACCTGCCATTGAGGCATGCAGGCTCCAAGGCACCTGAAGGGAGTATCTGGGTCAGCTTCCTGGATAATGAGGTGAAGTCGACAGGAAGTGACCTTAATCGAAGGTGGGCCATAATGTTTCCCACATCATCGACACAAGACAAAGAAGGATAATTTTTTTTTGTGAATTAGGATTATGTGAGGTATCATAGGGAGGTTGATTATTTCGTAGAGGTCAACTTCTCTTGAACATATTGGCGGCACGATAGTGGACTTGGCAGTATTTGACATCAAATGATCAGGGGTCATGGTGACAAGGCAATGAGCAGATGAGAGGTCAAACATGATAACCCAAACCCATGGAGGCAAGTGTAAAAACAAGATGAGATGTCCCCACCCAGACACGAATGCAGACAAGTGCCATTTTCAAGAGCGACATACTATCGACATGACAATGATTCTGGTTCCATTTTCCCTACCATTTATGGCGAGTACCCCGGTTATTTTTAATGACAAGCTTGGCGGGGATAGCATATGCTTATAAAACATCATTTCGACGAAATCCAATGTCATCAAGTTTTAACGAGTTTGACAGAGGAAGAACTTGACGTCTTTTCATGTTTAGATAGTTTGAAAAGACAACAGAAAAGTAAATTCCAGGGGTGTCTTTTTTCATAAATTTGTGTCTCTCGAGCCTGAAAAAGTATGAAACAATGCTCGAAAGAACCACTCGATCATTACGACCGAGGAGTACTTTTCATGAGTAGTGATTTCGATCTGAAAAAGTAGAAAAGTGATCGAAACCATGTCACTTCGTAATCGTTTAACAAACCTGAAACGACAAGGGTCCAACGATCTTTTTGTCTTTACACGGTCGGAAAAGAGTTTAAAGACGACCACCTCTCATTTACGTTTAACAAGTTGAGAGGAATAACTCGGCAATCTTTTCATCTTTAAACATTCAGAAAAGAGCTGAAAGAAAACCTCCATTTTTATTCTCTTTAACGAGTCAAAAAGGGAAAAAATACTTGGAAACCTTTTCATGTTTTACGAGTCAGAAAATAGCTTAAAGGTGACTCGTCCTAGAGGAACGAGTGGTATAAAGGGTAGCAATTGGTTCCAGCAATGGTGGAACTGCTCAAAACATGCAAGAGGTTGGCTAACAAAACCACTCTTTACTGCGGTCCCTCAGGAAAGGGAAAGACACCAAGTGAAAGCATATGATCGGCCAAAGAGATGGTAGCAATGGAATGAAACAACCAAGGCTCATCGAACATAATTTAGCGGATAAAAATGGTAATCATGAGATGTAAATCGGGTATGGGTTCATTTTTACACAAGCTTGAACCATGGAGAACTCTGCTTGGATTCGGTTTCATGTTTACACAAGCTTGAAATGAAAAAATATACTTGTTATAAGTTCGCATCCCCATAGCACAATGACGCAAAACGAGGTACATGCCCCCAAGCTTCATTGCATTCAACGAAGTGGATGGAATGAAGGTTCACTTTCGAGATCGTGGAAAGACTCGAATTGTATTTTACGAGATCTTAAGCACAAGACTCGATTTGGAAAGGGAGTTGTTTCATTTTTTAATGAGGTTGACACAGTAAAAGAACTATCCTCATAACCCTTGTTTCATTTTCTAACGAGCTTGACACAAGATTAGGAACTATGGTTGAACAAACCCAGTTTCATTTTTTAAGGAGCTTGACATAGGAAAGGAACTATGCTCCGACCAGACCTAGTTTAATTTTTTAAGGAGCTTGACATAGGAAAGTGATCCATGCTCCAAACAAACTTCATCATAATGAACAAGAAGCTGTCGCTTCCAAGGGTGCCACTCCTGGTGGAAGGATCACATCTTGGAAGTCAGGACCCAATGCCCCCAGGACACTATGCACGATGGCGGCATCACTGGATACAGGCATGGGATAAGTAGCCACGTAGTTGACTTGTGGTGGGGAAAATACAACCGGTGGATAAAACCCAGGAGGGGATGACAACTGCGCAGGAGTATCGGGGGACTAAAGAATGATAATTAATCGATAGTCATGATCCTTCCATTGTGTGGAAAGCAGACCACATAGAAAAGTGAAGAGACAAGGGCCCCCATGGCATAAACATAGTCACGACCAAGGAGAAGACTAAAATCTAAAGCACCTTGGGTAACCAGTACGTCTATATAGATGATTTTTCCTTCCAAAGTAATATGGAACTTCGGAAGGATCCCTAATGGTTGATTGGTTCCTCCGTCAAATTCCATTAGATTCTGTGTGACCAGGACAAGCTGTGGGGAACCCAAATCTTGCCAGGTAGTAGAAGGCATAAGACTGACATATGCACCCTCATCCAAGATAGTGCTAGGTGCTGCCTTATCATAGGCATGTACTGTAATCTAGAAAGGCACATGGGATGGAAGGTGGTAAGTAGTCAGGTGACTCCAGTCGAAGGAAATGACTGAACTACTTGGTGGGGGAATCGTATGATTGCCCCCCTGCTCCGAAGAAGGACTCTCGGGATCAACTGGGATAGGAGAGTCGTTTTCGAACTCAGGAGAATCTGACGAGACGAGAAGAACATGAGCATCACATTCCTCCGAAAAAGAGTGATCGACGGGTGGTGAACCTGAGTCAACACTCTTTCTGACCAATGGTTGGTCCCGAATAGGCTTATCACAGCCCGATTTGGTAAGAGGGGGATGGACAAGAGAAGGATCTAAATCAATCTCTTTGTCGATAGGGAGAGGATCTAAAGAGAGCCTCAGATAACCAACGAGGAGTTGGGGTGAAGAAGCTGTAAGGATTTCCAAAACAGCGGAAGCTTCATCCATGAGCGGACAAAGGTGAAGGAAATGGTTGCCTTCACATAGCCTACAGGGGAATCAAATCTTCCCTTTCTTCTTACCATTGTCAGTTGATAGGGTAGCATCGCCATGAGCTTCAGAGGATGATGAGGGGCAGGCCAGATTGTGAGACCATACTTCTAAGACCTTAGGAAGGCTAGGACAATCACGGAGAAGATGGTATCCCTTGCACAATTTACAAGGAAACTTAACCTTCCGTAGAGGAGCAGAAGGAGTTCTGACCCGAGATGTACTCGGGGCAGTAGTTGCAATTTTAGCCTCTCACTTAGGTGACTTCTTCTTCTTCATCTTCTTCTTCTTCTTCTTAGCCATCTGGTTACTTGAATCTAGACTTTCACCAGGCAAAGTAGAAGATGAGGACGTAGAAACAGGCGAAGAAGGGGAGAGGTCCACCTTGGAATCAACATGATGTTGTTCGGGTGGAGGAATGGATTGACCAGTAATTGAGACATTAGGGATCACAGAGGTTGAGAACAACCAAATAGGAAACCCAACAGTTAACCCAGGAAGGGACAACGTTGCCATGTAAGGAGCACCAACATTCCCAAAAGGAGGAAAATGACCAGGATTCCCTTAAGAGGGGATTCCTGGGTTGGTGAACTCTGGAAAAGTTGCCATCAAAGACTGAAAATCACACACGGGGCTAAAAAAGAGTTAAGACACACAATCAAACGGCCAACAAATAGAATTTAACAGGGTGTATGATCGCGGGTGAATAAATTTTAAGACGTAATGACATAACTTGACCTTTTCATTTTTAAAGAGTCGAGAAAAGGAAAAAAATATGACTCTAGTCGCCTTCGAATGTTTAATGATACCGAAGTGACAAATGCTTAGATGAGCCTTTTCTTTTAGGGATTC
This sequence comes from Pinus taeda, assembly GCA_000404065.3. Lineage (NCBI taxonomy): Eukaryota > Viridiplantae > Streptophyta > Pinopsida > Pinales > Pinaceae > Pinus > Pinus taeda. The sequence goes on along the minus strand of APFE030401251.1, from coordinate 26,582 downwards.
CGAAAAAGATCAAAAGTGACTACTTTGGAGAACTAGGCAAAAGGTTTACCAGAGAATCCGGAAAACTGCATATACACCTTGGAAATCATATGAAAACCAAGGACTTTCCGTATGGCAGACAATCTTCCTGAATGTTGTGTTTAGTGTGTTACAGGTTGTAAGGCGGTAGACACGACTTCCTATGGATAAAGGATGATAACCTAGTGGGGTCTCCCCATATACTCAACGGTACGTGGGAGCACAATTCCGTACTATACCACTATTGAGTCACAGAAGGAGGAATCACCCAACCTTGAGTGGAAGCAAAAGTGACTAGGTTTAACGACGTCAGAGCACGTCTCTAACCTTGACCTCTAAAAAGTGTGCATTATGTTCCAATGCGTTGTTAGATTCATTTGGTTTATTTTAAAGTTGATCTTGTATTAGGTTTCAGTTTTCAGGCCTTGCCGTATGTAATCTCTTAAAATTCCCTAAATGCAAACTATATGCCAAAATATGTAATTTCATTCGATGAATGCTAGTTACGAGAGGGTTTGAGAGATTTCATGCAAATGAAATGATCACAAAACAACAAAGAACTTCCCTAATGCAGCTAATGGAAATTAACAAACTTTTCTTTAAGATCACTAATCACTAATCAAAATGAAAAGTTCTAATTCTCATTAACTAATACAAAGCAAAAGAGATTTTTCCTTTTATGTCGATGGCAAAATGCACTAAAAAAATTTGAGAAATGACAACAAACAAATTCTATTCAATACAAGCACATTTAGTTCCCTAAAATCAAAAAGCAAACCTCCAAAGAACAAGAAAAATCCCAAAGAGACCAATGAGCCATGTAATCTAGGCTCAAAGTGAGACGAAGCAGAATTCAAGTGAAGACGAAGCAAGTCATCCAAATAACACAAGAAAATGATTTACAACCACCAAAAAAGTGAAAAGGAGTAACCAAAGAGTCGACCGGACCACTAGAAGATCAAAAACACCTGAGGAAGGCTCGACACATAAAGCCACTAGATGCCCTAAGGCTAGAAATGTGAAATCGATGGAAAAAAGCAAACACCCAAAGGGTAACGATCAAAGCCAGTCAAATCACACTCCAACACACTCAAGTAGTCTAAAAAAGGTACTCAGAATGAAAACCAAGCTCAGAGGGCTCACAGCCAAGCAAACTTCAAAAATTCCCAGGCCTGGCACGACTGTCAGGCTGCAACTAGCGCCTTTTAGGGATTGGCGCGGGTTGTTAATGTGCAACTAGTGCCAACTGGCGTGACTGTAATGCTATAAAAGCGCGCCAATCAAGTTTACTATGCAAAAATAAAAAACAAGCAAATCAAAGCTAGGCCAACAACAACCAGGTAAACTAAGAGGTGAAAAACAGCAAGAGAACTCAACCCAAAAGGCTAACCAAGCAGGAGAAAACCAAGAAACAACCAAAAAACAAGACAAGTTCCAAGCTGTTCAGTTCGTAAACCAAACCGGAGATTGACTAAAGTGGCATTGATCTACTTCACTAATGTAGAGCAATAGCGTTTCGAAGGCTATATGGCCGTACTTCAGGCTTCGTGTAAAGTTTACAAATCAAACAAGCTGACTCCCCAGCGGAGTTGCCGAATTGCTTTGGAGGTAAATCCCCTCTACGGACAGAGGCGATCCCTACTAGCCCAAATTGGGTCTAGAAACAATCAAACAATGCTAACACACAGGTTCCTAATTTCAAATCAAAGACCGATGATGAGGGCCTACCTGGAATCCAACGCTAATACTTGTAGAAGAGTTGTCGCTCCCGTTCCTTTGCTCCGGCTGGTCACAATCCCCACGATCCTCATGAACGATCAGCTGCACATGCAAAGAACGACACAAATACAAGCATAAAATCCAATAGATGCAACTATATATCAGTCAGAAAGGATATAACTCAATCATCATTATAAAGACAATAAGAGTGGAACCATAATGATAGTCGTCTATTATTGATAAACAAAGAAGAATACAACCATAGTTCTGACGTCAAATCCTCCTTTTGTTGGGTGATCAGCAACACATGCCTTGCAAATCTTGTTGGGAATGGGGAAACAAGCCTCTCTCTCCTTGGTTACTTGGACAAGAATCTCGAATGATGAAGGCTTCTTGCAACATGAACTTAGCAATTCTTAGACTTTGGGACTTAGAATTTGGAACTTTGAACTAGCTTGTCAAAGGAAAAAGGAAAAGATTTTATAGATAAAGGAGGAGATAGGATCATCCACAATATTCATGGGATTGGCCTTATCACTAAGAAGCTTCCATGAGAAGGTGGTAAACAACTTCCCTTCTATGGAGATTCGAAGCCAAACTAAACCAACTCAAGATAGATTCAGTTCATGAGTGGGTTAGGAAGAATCTTCGGATGTTTGTTTGTTAAAAACATTACCAACTTGGCTGGCACGAGTGCAAATCTGAGACAACACGCCTTCTTTGGAGGATTTCCCCCATTGGCACAAGTGATACACAGTGAAACCACGCCAATGGAAAAAGGGCTATTTTTATGGGTATTTTGCAGAAGGTGTCTTCAGGGCATATGTAGTTCATGTCTAGGGGAATATAATGCAAGTGTTTCCAGGTCATGTCACTTCTCACAGGTCCCTGAATGAGTCCTCCAAGGTACGGGAGAAGGGGTAACAGGGACGTGACAAATTATTGTGTAACACCCCTAGTGGACTTGTGCCAGCTGACCAAGTGACAACTACAGCAAGAGCTAGTACTTGTGCATACAGCACCGTCGCTTCCAAATTTGTTACGAATTATCGAGTTGATAAAATTAAAGAAGGGAGTCCTAGGAGTTCCAGCATTATTGATGCAAACTGGGGCCCACCACTCTTTTTGGCGCCGTTTCCGAGGAAGCGTTAGAGTATTGGTGATTGCTTCTATTCTTCTATTTTATACTACAACCTTCTGCTAAGTAGTTTATTTCATTTCCATTATGCAATTTCATTTTCGCAAAATTAGATTAGACATTTCCTACTTTCATAGATTAGAATTTCAATTTTGCAATTTCATTTCTGCAAGCATAGATTAGCATTTCAATTCCGCAATTTCAATTCTACAAGCGTAGCTTAGCATTTCATTCCTGCAATTTCATTTCAGCAAAATAGATTAGTCATTTCCTGGTTTCATTTCAATTCTCCATTTTCATTTTAGCAAGATAGTTAGTTGCAGTTCAATCTATTTTAGTTTTGCAGGTATAAGAAGAAAAATCCAAAAATCAACCAAAAAGATTTCCTTTCATGCCTTGTAGGAGTAGAGATAATTCAGAAAAATGATTCAACAACACCCCCACTGCTTCACACAACCAACCTTCTCTCTTCTTCGATGGATGTGATTAAAGAACCCTTAGGTGGACAACAAGACATATTTGAAGAACCTCTAGGGGAGAAGAAGAAGAAAACATTCCTCTGGAGCAAATGGTTGCAAACAGAAATGTTGGGAGCAATACCTTTTCTTCCAACTCAATCTTTAGAGGTGAATGTGAAAATCTGACGGAAGATTTCAAGAGTGATATGAGGCAGTTTCTTGCCATGCAACTGAATACCCTGCAGATCCAAGGGAAGCAAGAGGAATCCGAGAGGGTTGTGGACATCTTTGGTCCTAGGTGCACTAGAAAGCATCTTAGGAACGAATGTCCAATGCACTCCCTAGAAGTGTGTTTCGTTTGTGAAGAATACCATCTTACGAATTAGTGCCCTTCCTTTCCTGGACTTAAAGTTGCATATCAGAGAGCCAAAGGAGCCACTGAATCACTCTATTATATGAACCAAAGGAAGCCACATGGACCCATACCTTACCAATAGGAACTGCAAGGGACATCCTAGACCTATTATGACCCCTATCAAGCCACTTTCATGCCTTCTTGGGGTCCCCCTGCTCATCCTTCCTGGTTCACCCCTCCTCCTTGTTCCTTCACAGATCCATAATATGCCCAACCAGCTGCTAATTTTTTTCACTCTTATGCTCAGCCATAGTCTTAGTGGAATGCGCCTCATGAGGGGTGGAGGCCCCAATACAACTCTCCTCCCACTCTTTTTCCTCCACTACCTACCCAACCACAAACCCATCCACATCCATCTCAAATATACACCCCCACTCAACTACCCGCACCGCCATTTCCAAACTTGCACATCGGAATAGATTAACCCAATTGGAAAGCTAAGGCACAACATGTCTAAATGACTCCTCTTGAGCTCAATGATCTTCACCATAGCTCAAGAAGAGTACTGCAGAAAAGAGATTATCTTGAAAGCATTGAAGGACCACATCCAGCAAAAGAAGATTCAAAAGAAGAGATCAAAGAACCATGGGCTGCACTTGAGGAAGAGAAGCCATCAAAATCAGAGATCAAGAGAGTTCCCTAATGGTTACCATCAAATATTTCATGTATTCAAGAGAAAACTTAGCAAAAAGAGGAATATGTGAAGGTCATGATAAAAGAAGATATGGAGAATGATCCAGATCAGCAAAAGGATCAAGGATATCATAGCTATATTGAGATATGGTTTCAGACAGTGACTAAGTTGCAGTAGTGCTCTCTTTCTCAACTATGCTCGATCCCTTCAAAGTCAAATCATTTGTTCTCTGAAATCTGGATACCTGTCAAAGCATGCATTTCGAGCCTCCACATCATTTTGTCTCTAATCTCGATGTGCACATGGCTCCATTGGAAGTATTCTTATACTTGAGAACGATTTTGTTTTTCAAGTAGGGTAGGGTAGAGAAAAAAGAAAAAAAAAGAAAAAGAAAAAAATGAAAAAATGGAAATGAGAGGAAAAATCTAAGGTGAAAACCTCCTCGGAGGAGCTTTAGATTGGCTCATTGATTGAAAACCTCCATGAGGCGGTCAATGGGTTGGGAAAAAAGAAAAAAAAGAAAAAAAAGAAAGAGAGAATAAGATCCCTAGGTGAAAACCTCCCTAGGAGGTGCCCAGGGCAGGCAATTAGGGTGAAAACCTCCATGAGGCGCCCTAGTTGTTTTCAAAAAAAAAGAGAGAAAAAAAAAATCAGGCCTAATCTCTGTAAAATAATTACAGGTTGCAGGACATCCTACATTGCCAGAAAAGAGGGTGCGCAAAACGAGGATAAGGGTCTGTACCAGGCTCAAGGACACCCCTTCAGACACCCCCTCCATGGCCACTCACCTCTTCTAGGATCTGGTTACATTCGGGTTGAGATTGGGCCTTCTATAGGAAGTTCTGAGCTTTCTACAGGAAGCTACAGGCTTTTCTACAGGAAGTCCTGAATTTCTATAGGAAACATCCTGTAGAACTTTCGGACGAGCCAAATTCAAGTTTGAAGAGGGAATCTGATGGTTGGAATCTATTGGTTAGGCCTGCAAGCACCCATGTTTCCATCCCTCACCTTTCTCCACCATTTTTTCCACGTCATCATATTTCTTTTATGAAAACTGTGTTTTCTACAGGAAGTTCCTGTAGAAATTACAGAAGGCTGGAAAGGGATTTTAAAAAGTAGTTTGGCGAACATGGAAGCTTCATCAAGGGTTCATAATTCCTCCTGTCATCTTCAAACTCCTCCTCCATCATTTCCATGCCTGCATCATAGCCCTAGCTCATTTTTTATTACCATGCAAAAAACTGCAGAATACTTGGAAACAAAAATACCTAGTGCTGAAATTTATTTTTTCCATAACTTGAAAACGGTGCATCCATTTACAAAACCATTTTACATGGAGTTGTATAGGGATGATGGCAACATGCCCGAGCAATTTCAGCCAATTCTAGTGCACGATTTCCAAGAAATCAGCCTCCATCACCTTCAACCATTTTTGCATTTTCTCCATATTCGTGCATTCGTTCAAAACCTATTTCATGGGGAGATGCATATGGGTGATAGTAGCCTAATCAAGCAGTTTCAGCAAATTTTGATGCATGGCTTCCGAGAAATTGATCTCTGTAATCTTCAGCCATTTTTCATTTTTCTCGAAATTTGTGCATCCATTGATCATAATTTTTCTATTGGAGGTGCATAATGATGATAGGAACATGCTCAAAAAGTTTCAGATCGATCCGGTCTATCGTTTGGGAGCAATGGTGAAAAAAATTTTATGTCCCATGAAAATTCAACATCAGCATCTTGAGGGTGTAGATCTGAACGTGGGAAGAAATTCCTGCAACATAGATCTAGCCAGAGGGTACTTGCACAAGAAAAACGACCATGAATTAGTAACCAAGCCATCATGCAACCAAAAAAATCATGCAACAATGAAAAGCACCTCACAGCAGCCATATTCGACTTCCAGGTACGTGACTAAACTCGTTCCTCTGATTGCATGAATATAATTTGAGAACTGTGTGAACAATGAGATGGTTGTGGTTAAAAAAATCGGTGGCCAGCCAACTAGCCACCCTCATCCAATTCTCTAGCGCTCAGCCAGAGATCATGCAGCATGCGTGTACAGGTAACTCACATGAAATAAAAAAACAGACAGTGGTAGAGATTTTGAACTCCAGCGCAACTAATGGTAAGGGATTTCAGGAAGAAAACATTCAGTCCCATGATGACACTACAGTCTACATGTGGCCACGTACACTTGGCCACCTCACTCCCTCACCATGAATCACGCCGAAATTAAATGATGCTCGGTTGAAACTCTCACCACTCTTTGTTCAATTGTAGTCACAACTGAAGCATGCATCCACCACGTCCAGATCAGTTAACCAGTGGTCCTCTACAAGATTCTTGCCTGATTTCTCGAGATTTCTACCATTTTTTTTAAATCTCCTGCCTATCGGGCTCTACGAGAAGCATCGTTTCGTTCTACAGGAAAGCTTCTACAGGAAACGCAGAAAACAACCATGCAGAAAGAAAACCTGGGATTTTCAGCGAAGTTCAAGCTCAAAACGAGGTAGGATCGGGGAAACTTCTTTGTGCATGATTTGTTGATGTAAAATGGTGAATTGAGCACGACATTAAATTGAAAAATGAGAGTAAAAAGTTTGTCTGTGCATTGAGAATAGTGGAAGTATGCCTGCATGATTCAATGAGTTTACCCATTCTTTTCTTCTGCTTCCGAAATCTCCTCATTAGTTTTTTTTAATTCCCTTGCAAGGAAGACATGCAGCAGTAGAGACCAACCTGTGTGTGGAAAAACCTGAATTTACATATCTATCAATGTGTTGAAAAAGCCAGTGTCCTTATGCTCTGATCTGTAAAAAAATTCTTTTATAAATAGACAAACCAATTCGAGGAGACAACAGTTTTAACACAAGGGAATTACTGCCATTTGATGTTGCAAAGAGCACACGAAAAATTCCTTCTTGGGTTCAAAAAAGACCGAATTCAGTTGTCCTCTATTTCGGTGATTGACTGTGTTTTTTCCCACTTGAGCATTTTCTCTTTTTAAGGAGTTTAGACTTATGTGATCCATAATCTTGTTAAGATAATAATTTCGGCAAAATCACATAAAAAACCATTTGTCGACACGTTTCGAACCAACTAGTGTGGTTCATCGTTAGGAAAAGTTGAAGATCCAATCTAAGCAATGCAATAAATAGGGTCAGCAGGCTATTCCAACAGCTATTTTGACAAGTAACCGTTAATGGACCTCTAACAACTATATTCTCATTATTCATATATTTATTAATAAAATTCATTATTTTATTTTAAATATTTAAAAATCAGATATTATTCTAAATAAAGAAACTAATCTAATTACCATTATGTTAATTATTAATAAACATATCAAAATATGCCCTTATATAGGGGTAAAAATGGTGAAAAATACCATTATCTCCCATTAATATCAAACCATTACCCCTATATAATACCAGTAATAAATATTAACCTAATTTTTATTTTTTACTATTATAAATAATATAAATATAATACTATTTATTCCTAATATTATTATCTAAAAAGTCTAATTGACCATAATAAATATATAATTAAAGGAAAAATTCCTCTATCTACCCGTTTAACCAAATTATAATCCATACTATACATAAGATAAATCTGATATTATTTATTTCTTCTATTAATGTGAAAGTTATTTAAAAAGTCTAATTTCACCTTAATATTCCTCTAATTACCCATTTAACCAAACTCTTACTTTATACTATTATAAATAATATAAATATAATATTATTTATTGTTAATATGAATATTATTATTAATGTAATTTGTTTACCATTATGTTATTATTAATAATTATTTATATGAATAAAAACCTAATTTCTATTTATACTATTATAAATAATATAAATATAATATTATTTATTCTTAATATTATTATCCAAAAAGTCTAATTGACCATAATAAATATATAATTAAAGGAAAATTTCCTTTATCTACCCGTTTAACCAAATTATAATCCATACTATACATAAATTATTTATTCTCTCTTTTTTTGGTTAAAACACAAACTCAACACCATGCCAACTGAAGAAATTGAGAAGAACATTGATGAGGGAGCACAAGACATTCAAGAAGAGGGCAAAACAGAGGAAAAACAGAAGGAAAAAGAGGAATTTGACATGACCGCTGAGCATGAGACAGAAAAAGAGACAACAACAAAAACAGAGAGGGCAAAAAAGGAAAAAGGTTGGGAAGAAAAAGGCCAAGAAAGCCCAAATGAAAGTTGGCATAGCCAAGGCAACCACACCACAATTAAAAGGCAAGACACCCCCAGCCAAGCAGATCGAAACAGTGAAGACAGCTTCTACAGGAAGCCAGAAGACAGTTTCTACAGGAAGCCAGAAAGCAGTTTCTACAGGAAGACAGAAAATAGTTGACACAGGAATTTCTACACGAAGTATGGAAAGAGAGGAACAAAAAGGAGAAATCGCCTGAGATTTTAGCTAGGGAGGCAGCAGCTGTGCTGGATACCCTTAGCACATCTCCAAAGTAGAAAGGGTAGCGAAAGAGGGTGCCTTCCATGTATTTTAAGGCAAGGAGGAGCATGCGGATAAAAACTAGCAGACTCCACCCACAGTCAAAAGAGCCAATTACAATTGTAGACACCCCAGCTACACAAAAGGAAAAGTCTCCCTCAAAGGCATCCATCACCTATGAACGGGGAAGCTCGAAGACATCCACCTGGAGAGAAAGAATGAAAATGTTGGACACAACAGCTTCTCTACAGGATGTTGAGACTGTTCTACAGGAAACTCGGGCTAAGCTAAGAGAGACCAAGAAATTGGAGGAAAAGGCAGCCAAACAATCAGAGGAAGAAGGAAAGACAAGGAAACAACTGATGAACAATAGAGAGAGGACAAAGCTGCAAGCTAAGGCTGAGGCTTTAACAAAACTGCTACAAGAAAAGGAGCACAGGAAGTGGGAAGAAGTAGGGAGAAAAGAATGGTTTCATGACCGAGAAGAGGACATCACTTCAGAAGCTTGGTATGATAGGGAGGCCACCAAGGCCATCAAAGATGAAGAGATAGATTAGTTGCTTAGAGGATGAGCAACACTTTCAGTAGGGGGGTGATGATGAGCCCCAAAAATGGATAATTATATGGGCTCATTCCGCCTCCTAATTCGACTTAATCCACCATTCTCATTAATTTATTGCATGTTTTTTATAATATTTATGCTAATAGAGTGAATTGGGTTAGTCATTATGCCAACAAGTCTAATGGGTGTTTTGTGCAGTGCTTTGGTCAATTTTGAGACAAAATCAAAGGTTTTAATGAGCACTTGGCAGCCAAATTCGTGGAAGAACAAGGGAGAGGATTTTTAGGAAAGTGTCCCCTTCATTTATGGGCCCTTACCTCGATTTCTCCACCATCAACTCGGAGTTCAAGGGCCACCAAATCGATTATCACAAGGGAAGCCAAGCAAGTCAAGTAGGACTGCTGTTAACTGCAAGTTTTGGGCAGCCGAGTCCCTAAAGTTTAGGAGGACTGTTGGGGTCCTCAATTTGTACAAATAAGAGGGCTTAGGGCCTCATTTCAGTTAGTCACTTTGTAGGCAGAAGTTAGCTAGTTTGTAGTTCGGTTTTTAGTCATTTTTTAGGCAATATTTTAGCTTTCGATTTCAGCACATTTTCAAGTTTTCCTTCTGGACAATTTTTGGAATGTAACTATTATTTTGATCAATAAAGATGAATCCAGCTTTGCACCAGCTCTAATCTCTCTTAGGAGGTTGTAGCTCTTGGGGTTGGGCCCATCTCAAGTTCCCAGTACCTCCTTTGTTTACTTTCATGTGTCTTTGTTGCATTCTTAAAATAAAATCTGTTATTTAGATTAAAATATTGCTTTGTTAATTAGGTCATTTTTGATGATTAAAATAGCTTTTCATGTTCAGATTTACTTGATAGGTTAATCACAGGGAAGATTATTAGAAAAAGGCTACCAAGCACCTTGGATCTCACCTCCCCCTCAGTGGAATCATGAGCTGGGACCAAGGTGACCTTGCTGCCACCAAAAATGTTGTTTTGCTTTGTCATGCAATCCTTAGTGTTGGAATTCTCATTTGCAGACGCTGATATTAGTTGTGTTTAAATGCTTCAGTTTATGATTGCTTAGTTGCATAGTTATTTCACATATTTCATTTCGAATAAACTTCTGTTCATTTCCTTTTGCTGTTACTTAGGTCAGATTAGAGTAAAGTAACTAGGTCATAGGTTTTCTAAGTGTTTGTTTGTTCAGTTTGAAAAATAACTTGTAGACCACCTATCATACTTCTCCATCTACCCATACTCCATTCAACCTACGTGCTTCATTCTCCATTTCAGATCCCTGCCTTACCTTTTCCACGTTCCCTCACGTTGACCTACTTTCCATATTATTGTGTAGCATTGCCTTATCTCTCCTTGAACAAATCCAACCGTCCTTATCACTCCTCAGCTCCATCCACCAAAACCTAGACCTTCTCACACCATTATCTCACCTCCATACCCACTCCTTCATCTTTTTCCCTCCATCCATCCTCCAAAATCCCATTTCTGAACATCCTATAGAAAATTACAAACATCCTGTAGAAATTCCAGAACATCCTATAGAAACCCTGCAGACTTCCTGTAGAAGCTCACGAAAGTGGTCTCTTGATTGCCAAACTTTGTGAAACTCTTTGGAAGGGTGCTAGGGACCCCTTAGGCCCTCTCTTAACCTTCCCAACCTCTTGCAAGCATTTCCTCTCGCAGATCCACCTCTGCATAGTCAAAAAAATAGTGAAAGCACATGCATGATAAATCTGACAACTTAACCAAAAATAAAAAAAGATGTTTTCTTCAGATAGAATTAGCTTAGACACATGTATTTTACCTTACTAGAAGTAATGACATCTCTTTCAGTAGTTTGCATCCTCTTTTTCACATCAGTAGGGCTAGCTGGTAAAATTAGGGTTTGGCTAGGGTTTGCATTTCCTATTTAGCGTTTCAATTTCTTTCTGCAAGTAGATTAGCTTCCTTTGAGTTAGCTTTCATCCATCAGTTAAAAAGCTTCTTCTCAAAGCTCATAGAAGTTGGCTTAAACCCCTAGCGGACTTGTGCCAACTGACCAAGTGACAGCGACGACAAGAGCTAGTACTTGTGCATACAACACCGTCACTTCCAAGTTTGTTACGAACTACCGGGTTGATATAAAGTAAAGAAGGGAGTCCAAGGAGTTGCAACAATATTGCTGCAATATTGGAGCCCACCAATAAGTCCAATTGGTTTTGGTATATGCATGAAAAAAGTCTATTTCATAAGATAATTTTTAAAAAGTTAAATAATTTAACAACCAAATAGAACATTTGCATGAGACATCTAAGTGGATCCACAAAGTACCCAACAAATCAATAAAATGTTGCGTTGACAGTAAACACAATAGGCCATGAAGCACTCCAACCTTAATTCCATGACTACAAGAACAACAAAACAAATATTGTGCCACATTGTTTATGGTTTTTTATTGGGATCTTCAAAATCAAAAGGATCAACCAAATCCTCAACACAATTACAAGTATAAGAACAATAAAACAAATATTGTGCTACATTGTTTATGATTTTTGATTGGGATTCTCAAAATCAGAAGGATCAACCAAACCCTCTAACACAACAAGGGCATCCAAAAGTGTATGTTTCTCTTTTGTTAAGCTTTCTATTTCATAGTTTTTCTTTTTCAATTCATCTTCTAGAATGGAGCATTCTTCCTATAAAATCAAGTACTTACACCTCAAAGCTCCATATTTATTAGTTGATTTAGTAAGTTCTGCACATTTTGAAGGACTATTTGAAAGAGATTCATAACTGTCAATTCTTTTTGTAGAGTTCTTTTTTATTTTGTCTCTCTTTTGATATTTTAGATATATTCATTTTGGATTTTGATATATTTTGGTGTGCCTCTCCCTGTCCAATCTCATAATATTCTTGAGATTGAGCCACAAAAGTTTCAAGTAATGTTTCTAGTTTTCCACCTTTGAGCTTCATCATGGCACCATGTGGTTCTTGATGTCCATTCTCATTATGTACTTGAAACTAAGTTGGAGAGCTTCTTTCATCTAATAATTTCCTTTTTGACATTCTGAAACTTGATACATCTCCATGTACTTCATTCTGTATAATATTGTTGTGTTTTTGAAATTGGCCTCCAAAAAGTGTCGGAGTCAATAATTTACTCTTTTGCACAGTGAATGTTGAAACTCCATCAAATATTTCTTGATGCCCAATTTCACTATATTTTTGAAACTGAAACATTGAAGTCGTTGGAGCTAATAATGTCCTTTTTGGCATCTTGAATTTTGATACATCAACATGTTCTTTTCATTGCCCAATCTCACTTTGTCCTTGAAATTGACCAACTTGAGTTGTTTTACTTGAATGTTTCCCCATTTGCATGTTCAGCTTTGATACATCATCACTTGTTTGTGCTTCTTTTTGTCCATGCTCATTGTGTTCTTAAAGCATGGCTACACTTCTTTAAGTCAATGATTTCATTACCTTCATCTTGGGACTTGATACATCATCTTTGTATACAGTTGAGTCTTGCATTTTTATAAATCAATTATTTCAAATCCCTAAATATGTTTTTGGAAAAAACCTATTGTAAACATAAGATGAAACATATATAAGAAACTCGAGTTAGGTAAAAAAGTGTACATTAAGATTTCTTCAACAATGCTAAAATAATATTAAAGAAATGTAATTTACTAAGTTTATTTCAAAATATGAATAACTAAATTGAGAGCCAAAAGTATATTAGAATGCAACTAGATATATTTGTTAAATAAAAGATAGAGAATTTAAAAGCTTATTAATCCTTCCTTAATGATATGTATAATTTAATGTTTAGTCACAATGTTAAATGTTCATATTCATGCATAATTTTAAAGTTATTGAAGGTGTTAAATAATCAAATTTATTATCTAACCCATATCAAAGAGCATGAAAAGTTGGATTTATAAAAATGATGAAAAATATTAAAGACATTCTTTTTCCATTTAATAGAGCGACAAAGAAAAATGAAAAATACATAATAGGGTTTTTTTGGCTTTTATCTTGTGATATATTTTCTATTTTATATTCATAGTAATAAAATGCAAGGGCAATTAAAATTGATTTCATTGATTATAATCTAAATACATAACCTTAAAATGAAACAGAAAATTTTCACTAATTTAGTGTCCAATTAAACCCTCATAAAAGATAATCTAATCCTAAGTATATAAAAATCGTAATTCTAAAATTTAATTTAATCTTTTTAACCATACAAACTTTTTATACATATAAAAGTTAACTTTATTGCAGATTTTGAAAATACTCCAAAATTTAATATATAAGAGTAACATCTTTGGTTAATCAGATTTTATAATAATCAAAATCTCTAATCAAATAAGAATAGTCATATATAAACGCATGTAAAACTTATTTAATTTGGAATGTACCAGAATCTGCGATGCTGTTAGTGAGATTCATAAATGTTCTCAAAATATACAAACAAACATAACCTTTCACTAAACTAGATGCTATTTTAATCATTTAGTTATGATTTAATTTGGAATATACCAGAATCTGCGATGTTGTTAGTGAGATTCATTAATGTTTTCAAAATCTACAAACAAAACACAACCTTTCACTAAACTAGATGCTATTTTAATAATTTAGTTATGATTGATTAAGCTGAGAGACTCATTCTACAGTATAGTGTGATGTAAAGCTCTATCTATCATAAATTTCAAATATTACTTAATTTTAGTTTCTATTTTCTAATATCTATTCAGCTATTACCATAATCACATCAAAATACCAAACATTAAAAACTCAAAATACCAAACATTAAAAACAAAACCACTGTATTCAAAACTAAATTCAAGAAAACTGAATTAATTTAGAGAAAGAGAAAATGAACACGCGACTTGTTTCATTGATTAAAACCTGAAAGGTTCCAAATTCATTGATTAAAACTTGAAAGGTATTCAGAATTTTTATTTTTCAAAAAAATGAGACCCCTTGAAAAAACTGGTATATATCAGCATCAATTACAACATGTTACAGCGTCATAATTGCATCATCAGAAGACAAAACTTTTTCCGTGTATCAACCGCCATCAGAAAGGTGTTCAGAAAAATTACCATTTAAAAAAGGAATGAATTACAGAAGGGTGTTCAGAAGAATTACCATTTAAAATAAACCTGTGGCTCGTATTCTTCAACAGGAATGCTTCATGCGTATGGTAAGAACGAATAAAGTTGCGCGGTGACTAACTTTATACATTGTTTCTACTAAAAATAAATGGACACCTCGAGTTTATGATTATGAACTCCTAGACAGGGGCCTATTTATATATTGTTAGATATAGAAATTACGCTTTAGTTTTTGGAAGCTATAAACTCCGCGATTAAGGTGATGGAAACACAAAGATAACATAATATACAAGTTATTATATATATATATACCACGGCATGTTTTAACTTGTAAATGAAATGATTTTGTTTAAAAGAGTATATTTTTTTGATTGATTTAAAATAAAATTTAACAAATATTTTTAGAAAGTTTAAGTTGTTTAATATGTAAAATTAGAATGTTTTGTAAGTTTTTACGGGTGTTAATTTTTTTTAATGCATTCAAAAATATATTTTAAACAATAAAAAACTAAAATCTTGTCCAAAATTGTATTGCCAAATTATAATAAAAAAAATTATTTTGTCTGTAAGTTAAACTACATCTATCTATCTATTATATATATAGAGTATATATTTGTGTTAATGCTATTATTTAATATTTAAATTCTAAATTTTCTTAACACATTTATAAAATTGTAAATAATAATTTATATTTTGCATGGTTTTTTTTGGGAAGTTTTTGTTTATATATATATTATATAATATAATATATATATAACGCACAGAAGACTTTTATATTAAGGTGGGCAAAAGGGACCTAAAAGTTGTAGATAACCATTGATAATAGATAACAAAATAATTTTAAAAATAGAGAAATTATTACTGTAAAATAAATATATATTATTATATTTGTATGATCAAATCTATAGATATGTAAAAATAAAAACAAAAAAACAATGGTATTATATATAAAAATATTGGATAAATGGAGTTATTTTTTGTTTTTTAAAGACGTTATCATGCCATCGAACTAAATCCAAAGAAACCACCTCAACAAAGAGGTAAGTAAAAAAATTCAATCCTAGTAAAAAAAGGAATTTATAGAAATACAGATGTTTTAGAATGCTCATAGATTCTAGAAATACATGTGCATTCATAGAAAACTTGTGCATTCTTTTTATTATGCATGATTTTAAAACATGTACTCTTTGGGGAATCCTCATCACTATAGGTGTGTATCAAGGCATGATTATAATCCAGTTGGAAGAAAAGCATCCCTTGTATGTGCCTATGTAATTTTTTGAGGTCTTCTCCATCAGGCTTGATCTTTCTAATCTTTAAATTGGGCCCAGTGCTCCCCCCACAAACCATGTTCAAGGCCTCAAGAACCATTCATTGTGTGCACATCCTCCTTTAGAATAACATGTTCATCACACCTCTGGTCTTTTGGAGATAGTGAGCTAACAATCAACATTTCACCAGCAGAGTCAATTGCATGATTAACTAAATGGTCAACTGAAGATTCAATCAATTAATTGAGGTAACTATGGAAATAAATTGGTGCAAATGTTAAGCTATAATTCAAGGAATTCAATGCACAAGCTAGCCAATAAAAGTGGGCCATGTATCCCTCACTTCAATGGATTTAGTTATACTTGGTTTGGTTCTATATAGATGGTCATGGTGGTATCATGGTGGTTCAAAACCTCTTTCATGGTGTTTGAGCTTAATAATCTTTAATTAGGGCATACATCCCTTCTTTTCCTCCCTTAATTGAGTAAATGATTTGACAACCATTCATGGGGTGAGAAAACTACTAATGGTGCCTATATTCCCAATAAGAAGTCAAACATCATGTATAAAAATCATATGAAATGGTTGATGGCTAGATCATAATGCTTGATCCTAAGAAGATTCAAATAGATCATAGGGAACATATTGTCCTTTATTAACGATGGTAAAGGTACCAAGTCCCATACATGACAAACAAACCTCCTAATGGAACTTGTATATAACCTAGATATCAAACATCCCTTAGATAGGATCTCTGTGGTAGTTTGAGGTCTCCTTCATGGAACTTGCAATTGAGAATATTTGTTTAGAGTCCAATCCTCTAGTTTTTGTCTCTCAACCATCCTATAGGCCTCATCACCTATTATTGTTGTGAAAAATAAATTAGTAGAGTTAAAATTTGTATTGGTGGGACAAGGATAATCTAAACAGGTCATGTGTAGTGTTTGAGGACTCTTTCTTAATGCTCGAATGCAAGAAGATTCATAGAGGGTGTTATCACCCTAATTTTATTTTAAACTTTGGAAAGTTTGCCTTGTTTCTAGTCATGGTCTTATAATAAGTTATGAGTCATCGCATGCTTAAAGGGATAAGTGATAGGATTAGAGTCTCAATAGTGTCATTCTCATTTACAAACCCTTCTTCTTGTTATGGTGTTAAAGGGTCTCTAGGTCATTTCATGCTTAAAGGGTTAGGTCATAGGGTTAGAAGTCTTTAAGGTCATATTTCATTTTCAAACAAAGTTTGACAACCTTATTGCATGTCTTAGAAGTCTCACCTTGTGTTTAGAAGGCATATCTAAAGCCATTTTGATTTTTTTTTAAATTAGCTACGAATCCACATTTTCATACCCCAGACAGTGTAAAAAACCTATTTTGCACTACGAAATGACTGAAGCAGCCTCTTTCAGCAACAAACAAAAAAAAAAAAGCTTTGTTTTTTGTTTTAAGTAGTCAACTTCCAAGGGGTTTCTTGAGCAACTGAAAGCATATTTTGGAAAATTGAAATAGGTTCTTCTTCCTAAGATACTGAACTACAAAAACCTCTTTCAGTTTCTTCAAATTCAGTATGAGGTGGGAGAAATTGATGGTTTAAACTTGCGCTATGAAACTGCTGAGAGGAACTTTGTTTTCTGGTTTTAGCAATCTTTCTCAAGGTCAGTTTCTGGCCACATGCAAAAGTATTTTGGAATTTTGAAGGAGGTTTCTCTTCATAAAATCTCCAATTACAATAAAATATCTCAATTTTTTCATAATTTTTATCATTTGGGAGATACAAGGCTTTCTTTGCTGTAGGTAACATGCACAACAGTTTCATAGCATGCTACAAAACTGCAGTAGGCGCAATTTTGTTCTTTTTGATCAATCTTCAAAGGAAAGAAGGGGCTATTTTTGGAGAAGGATGCTACTAGAGAATGTGAGGAGGTCATTTGAGAAGGTTTAAAGCCCAAGTAAAGGAAAAACTCAAAGAATGAAAATATATGCAAGAACAAAGTTTTGCGCTACGAAAACAATAGTTTATTTCGTAGCACATCCAGATTGAATGTTTTCATGCAACTTCAAGGAGTTCAATTTTTGCACAAGTGTAAGAGTAGGGTTATATGGCTAATTCAAAATATGTTATATGATTAAAGGGAATAGTTTGGCTAACAAGAGATTTGAGGAACACCATTGAAGACCAAGGCTACACTGCAGGGAGCATTTTCCTAGTTTTCAGGACATATAAAGGAGAAGATATTGAAGGTTAGCAAGAGGGTTAGAGACATCATCAAATTCGAATTCATGGAGTTATAGGTGTCAAAGAGAATGTTTAATTCCTATATAAGGTTGTTTTAATCATAATAAGGAGTTGTACTCCTAATTGTATTAGGACTCTAAGACAGTCAGTTAACTGTCACTTGTATTTAATAGTCTGTTTTATGGTTAGAATATGTGTCAATCATAGAAATTCAAATTCTCTTGATGAAGGATGAGGGAATCCTTATTGTAAAAGCTATATATGAAGCAAGACATTGAATTAGGAAGGGATTGAAGACTTTTAGGCCCAGTTGCTACTTTATGCTATGAACTATAATCAATAATGCAGGGAAGGATTTCCTGAAGAGATCTGAGTTCTCATGGGGATAATGTTTTCTTGATTTATATGTTACTTTCAATCATTTGCAGAGGATTTTATTGCTATTACGCAGAATTCACAACCATGTGCTCTGACTTCCTTTAGAAATGAGATGACTGTGTCTTTTTGCATTTTGTGAGTAAACTATCTTTGAACTACTAACAATAAGTTTCATTGCTATTACTCAGAATTCATAACCCTATGCTCTGACTTCCTTTAGTAATAGAATTGTTGTGTTTAGCAGTAGATCTCATTGCTATTACTTATAATTCACAACCATGTGCTCTGACTTTCTTTAGAAATGAAATGACTGTGTCTTTCTTCATTTTGTGAGTAAACTATCTTTGAATGACTAACAGTAAGTTTCATTACTATTACTCAGAAATCATAACCCTATGCTCTAACTTCCTTTAGTAATGGAATTACTGTATTGACCTATTTTCTTGAGTGAATTATATTTGTTTGAAAATCCCATTTGCGTCAGCTTCCATGTCTAGAAACTTTGACATTGAATCTATTAACTTGTTGACTCCATATCCCAATGGTAGCATGCCTTCACCTCTCAACCTATAAACATAAAAAACCACAAACCACAAAGTTAGCCATTTATCTATAAATTATGTCATTAACCCTTGAGAGATCCCTCTCAAGATGAGGAGGCTAAGCCTCAGCTAAAAAGATTGGTTTGAAATAGTTACACTGAGGTAGTCTGATCAACAGCCTATCAGGGTCCTATTTTGGTGATAAAAGAGGGTATGAGATATTTTTTACCATCCCAAAACATTGTTAAGGCCCCTAAATCCATTTGTGGCATGAAAAAACTTATAATGGAACCCATATGCCAATCAAATTCCAAATATCATTAGAGAGGATTTCCATTTGGTTTGAGGATATCATTAATGATGCATTACCTTGATAAGCTTTGTTCATGGTGCTTATGCCTGAGAAATTTCATTTAGAGCATAAGACACTTTTTTTCCTCCATAAAGGCCTTGAGGGCCTTGTTTGAGTATGTGGTCAATGAGATGAAAGAAAATACATAAATGAAAACACACAAGGATATTGCAAGAAACATATTAAGAAAATGAAACCCAATTTCTATTAATGAATGAAATGCAAAATGATGGAAAAATGCAAATCAATACAAGCTAGTTGGAACACTAGTAGGTTATATCTAAAGAGAGATATGCCAACTATGTGGAAATGACGTTGTGAAAATAATTTGGGTCATAAGGAGACTAGTCAATACATCGATCTCTTAGAGATGCAACTTTTGAAAATGAGACATATCTAGGGTGTTCCTTAGTCTACTATAACTCTTAATATATTATTTATGTGTTTGGAAGTCCATACAATAAAATATTTGATGACTTATGTCAACTATTAAAATAATAAAGGAAATGTCTAGAAGGCACGCTAATAGTTTAGGACTTGCAATCTTGTAAACTTGCCAAGATGTGGAACCATTCTAAGTCAATGGAATAGGACAATGATGACTAATATCCATATAACTTAGTCATCTATTCTTAGGAAGCAATGGTCTCTATTACATCAATATCCTCCATCATATGGGGAAACTTTCAACTGAATCTAACTTCTAGTAAGATACTTATACTAGTGAGCTTTCCTACTTTAACAACCTAATATATTTGGATGTTTTGTTAGTGGTTTCCCTTCATCTTGGTGTCCATGTATTTCATTTATTTTCACCTATTTAATGAAGTCATGATTGATTTATGAACAATGCAAAAGGTGGTCAAGATAGCTCTACATTAAATACAAGGTGCAAGCCAAGTAAAGGGGAATACTTAATTCAAAATAATTCTCACTCATATCCTTGGTGATGGTGTGAGGGTCATATTATAGTGTATGAATCCTTTAATGGGGTCTTCTGGGATGCTTTTTCTGTAAATGCAACAATAGATTATCTTCAACTTAAAATTTGCGTGGAACTGAATCTAAATTGTAGCATTAATTGTACTTGGTGTTGACTTTTTCAACTTGTTGTTGGATGCACTAAATCCATTCAAAAAATTACCATATTAAACTCATTATGAGCATGGAAGGAGTATTTTCATGTATATGTAATGGGTAGAGCTATGTCAATTATGACTAGTGATTGGAACCTCAATCATACTTGAAAAGGCGTGTAGCCAATAATGTTAAAAGGACTCTATATAGCTATATTAAGCATATAGAAAGGTCTCATTCCATGTTTGTGCATGTTTGGATTTATACATTATTAGGATATGCACGATCATCTTGTTGACTACATCTAATTTTCCATTAGATTAGGGAGAGAAGTGTAGAATCTCTCACTGTAGATCAATAGATTATGCAATATACTAAAGCAAAATACAAGATCTACTTCTACAACAAACTTGTGGAAGCTTAATCGAATTGAGCAAGATCAAATAGAACACATATAACTGAGAATGAGAAAGCAATCACACATCAACACTGAAGAATACTCTGGGGAAAGCCTCAGCTAAAAACCCCAATCTCTATATTATCATACAAGTGGAAATATGTTCAGATTACATAAAGCATCAGCTCACAAGCTATCCTGCTCTCAACACAACTGAAAAATACAGCTCACAGACTGAATAGGCAAAAGATATGCCTTCCCTTAGCCCTCCAAGCCTCCAATATGCTTGCACAGTTTTCCTTGGGGTCCAATGCTACCACCTGCGTGAATTGGCCTTATCACACACTCATCAAACCCAAAAGTAATTGCACAATCTCCAAGGAATGAATTCCTTATGCATGTAAGAGATATCCTCCATGGAATATTCCTGCAATTGATAGTACACTATCCCATCATCTGATCTCAACTGGGTCTCTATCTGAACTGACATGCATGAGTTATTTATGAGAGAATATTCAGTTATTTGAAGTGCAGCAGTTACATGCATGCATGCATTAACTCACTGAACTCACAATTGGTTCAACAAATTATTTGAACTAATCTAACTAGACTTAACTCTGTTAACTGAGCTAACTAATTACAAATCAAAGTACAACTCATCCTGATCTCATTTAATCAAGGGATAACTTCCTCAATCAATGGAGAAACTATTGCATGTCTTCACATAGACTTCATGTTTGATTTTCTACAACTAATGAACTCAAGATGAATTAATTAATTATTTTACAAATAGCTCCTAAGATCAAATTCGAATTTTAATGCTCAATTTTAGTTCAGGGACTAACTCAAATTGGAATGTATCCCAGAATTCTATTTATAAGAGTGCTAATTTTAACACTTCTATTTTTATCATTTCTTGTTGCTATTTTCATCACTCCCTCTCAACAAGAAAGCGATTATCAATAACCCCAATCCTGTCTCTGTGGAACTCAAACTTGCATTTTGAAAATGCCTTAGTCAAAATATCTGCATCCTGTTCCTTGGTTGAAATATACAACAACAACATGATCCTCTTGACCACACAGTCTCGAAGATGGTGATACTGGATATCAATGTGCTTGGACCTGTCAAGAAAAAATGGATTCTCATAGAGTTTTATACAACTCTGATTATCGTAGAAGATCACAGTTGGATCCATCGTCTGACCAAAAAATCCCACTAGAATCTTCCGCATCCAAATGGCCTCACATGCTTCCTGACTAGCAACCATGTATTCAACCTCTGTTGAGCTAATTGAAACTGACCTATGTTTCCTGTTGTACCAGGAATCTGTCGCTGAACCAAGGTTGAAGATTCCTCCAAAAGTGCTTTTCCAGTCTGATGGACTCCCTGCCCAATCTACATCTGTGTAGCCCTGAAGCTTCACTCCCTCTATCTGTCTATACCACAATCCATATTGAGATGTGCCTCTGAGGTATCTCAGCACATGCTTCGCTGCCTTCCAAAATAGCATGGTAGGTTGAACCATAGCTTGACTCAGTTGGTTCACCGCAGAGCATAAGTCTAGTCATATTTTCACTAGATACATAAGTGAACCCACAAGTTGCCAATAAATATTAGCAGCTACTACCTCACCTGAAGTAGCATCCTCCTTCATCTAGTTCCCAGCTAGAGGAGTCTGCATGGGCTTGCACTTCTCCATGTGAAAGCGCCTGAGTATCTCATTGGCATACTTGCCTTGAGACACAAATACTTCCCCATCTTTCTGCCACACTTCCATGCTTAGAATGTAGTGCATCAGACCCATGTCTTTCATATCGAACTCTCTTGCAAGGTCCTCCTTGCAAGACTTGATCAACTAATCATCACCTGTCAAAATTAGATCATCCACATAAAGAACAATGATCAATGGATTACCTTCTACCATGATGTGGTAAAGGTTCACATCTACTTCA
Source organism: Pinus taeda (assembly GCA_000404065.3). Taxonomy (NCBI): domain Eukaryota; kingdom Viridiplantae; phylum Streptophyta; class Pinopsida; order Pinales; family Pinaceae; genus Pinus; species Pinus taeda. The sequence continues at coordinate 3,822 of APFE030401251.1, read as the reverse complement.
CTCTTAGTGAAGCCCAACCCGGTGAGATAACTGTCGAGGCGTACCAAGCATGAGGTGCTTTCTTCAGCCCATACAAAGCCCTCTTGAATCGGCAAACATGCGACTCACGACCGAAGGTCTCAAAACCTTCTGGATACTCAATGTACACCTCTTCCTCAATCTTCCCATTGAGGAACACGGTCTTCACATCCATCTGATGGATCTTCCAACCCATCTGAGCTGATAGTGCCAACATCAATTTGATAGATGAGTGCCTTTCTATAGGAGAAAAGGTCTGATTGTAGTCGATCCCCTCGACCTGTGAGAACCTCGGGCAACAAACCTTGGCTTATGTTTCTCAACACTACCATCAGCTGCCTACTTTACCTTGTAAAGCCATCTGGAACTAACCACTAACTTTTCCTAAGTTCTTGGGACAACATCCCACACACTGTTCTGAATGATAGAGTCGTACTCCTCTACCATGGCATCAACCTAGACTGGTTGCTGCACTGCCTCATCAAATGAAGAAGTTTTAGACTCTACACACTCCCCAACTAGGGCCATGTAACCAGTGTACCGCTCAGGTGACCTCCTATGTCTACACTGAGAAGATGGCTATCCCATATTCTCTCGCGCATCCATCATCAACTTGTCAGCTTCCCTTGAGCGTTTCCGTCCATCTCTGGAAGACATTAGTATGAGTGGATTTCTCCACTCACAGATCCTTTGCATGTGGCTGCTCCGCATCAATCTGAGGCTCCTCCTCCTTAGGAACTATAAGTTCCTCCTTTGCATGAAAATTGAGCTCCCTCTCAAGTGATACAAGCATGGCTTTCTGCTTGTCGAATTTCAGATCTTTTCATACCACTTTCCTTTGATTGGTAGGAAGGTACACTCGATAGTTGTGGGGTGTATCAGTGTGCCCCATAAGTATCCCCAATTTAGTTGTTGGATCTAGCTTCCTCCAGGCATCTTGTCACATGGAAATAAACTGATGATCCAAAGATCCTGAAGTGACTCACATCTGGTCACTTCCCAGAAAAGACCTCCATCAGTGTCTTCATTCCTAGTATATGGTGCGGGCTTATATTCTGCGGGTATACTACTGTATTGCATGCCTCATCCCATAAATGCAGTGGTAGGCTTTGGTCATGCAACATCACTCGAGCTGCTCCCACAATCAATCTGTTCTTCCTTTTGGCCACCCCATTCTGCTGTGGGTTATGGGGTGTCATCAACTCCTATTTAATTCCTTCTATAGCGTAGAAGTCCTTAAACTGTTGGGAGACATACTCTCCACCATTGCACTATGGAAGGATTTTATTTCCTTTCTAGATTCTTTCTTTGTCAAGGCTTTAAACTCACAAAACCTCAAGAAGGTCTAATCCTTCCTTTGCATAAAGTGGATCTAGCATCTACGAGAAAAATCATCAATAAAAATAACATAGTACCTTTGTTTAGTGGTGGAGGCTGTAGAGAATGGTCCACAAACATCTGAGTGAACTCGCTCCAGGATTGCTCTAGCTCTATTGTCTCGATCTTGAAAGGAAGATTTCACATACTTACCCAAGGTACAACCTTTACATGTATCCGTCTGCTCCAGTTTTCCCTTCGGAAGCCCGATATAAATTTGTTGCATGATCTTCAAGGCCCCATGGTGCAAGTGGCCCAATCTTCTATGCCATAGCTCACCAATATCTTGGATTTGCACCACCTCTGCTTTGGAACTTAGTGTAGCACAGTCGTCTACCTCCAACTTGTAGAGATTCTTAACTCGAATCCCAATCCTCTTGGTTTGTCCAGTACTGATATGCCTCCAGAATACCTTTCCTTTACTAAAGGCTACATCATAGCCTTTATCTTCTAGCATAGCAACAAACAAAAGATTCTTCTTCAGACCCGGTACATACTTTACATCAGTCCGGGTGAGAGGAGCTCTATGCTCCCTTTGAAACACAACTGTACCTTCACCTAAAACATGGTACTTTCCATCATCGCCCATCTTGATCCACATCTGGAGATCCATCTCCTCTAGGGTACCGAAAATATTCTTGTCACCAAACATGTGGAAAGAGGCTCCACTGTCCAGGTACCAAACACATCACACCATGGATGAAACCATGCACACGATGAGAGAGAAATCCAACTCAAACTATAAGGCCAGTGCCTCACCATATGATCCCTTCGAGGATACCTTCTTGGATTTCTTTTGTGGACAATTTGTAGCATAATGGCCCACCTCATGATAATGAAAGCATCACACTTTCGATTTGTCAAACTTCTTCCCACCATGGTAAGAACTGGATTCGGGATGGGATGCCTTCCCTTTCCCTTTCCTTGCCTTATTTGCTAAGGCTAGATTTTCTTCATCATCTTGTTTTGATGAAGATCCATCTCTAGTGCTTCTTCTTATCTCCTCCTACATCAGATCCAACCAAAGTCACTCCCAATCTTGCAGTTTCTCTCTTACATTAACCAAGTCTTGGTAGCTATGCTAGCTCTTAGGAAGAACAAGGAGAGCAAGAATCACTATGTCATTATCGGCTGTCATGATCCTTACACTTCCAAGCTCATCCCTACAAGTGGTGAGCTTATTCAGATATGTAGAGATCGTGTCGCCCATTTCACACTTGATTTTCCGAAGATTGTCTTTCAGCGCCAGATTCCTATGATTTTTGTTGTTTTGATATATATCTTTCAATGTTTTCCACATCGAAAACGGTGTCTCCTTCCCATGGAGGCTCGAGACAATGTGGTCTTGATCTCCCTCTCGGAGGATTCTCCTCACTCTAGCCACACATTTGTTCCATTCCACCAATTATGTAGCATTAGTTGTTGCTAGCTTGGGGACTTCTTGATCAATGAAGTCCTTTAGACCATTGTCCTCTAATACTGCTTCCATGCGATCCTTCTAGGCTATATAATTCTAGCTACCATCAAGGGCATACTCGAGTCTTAAACTACAGAACACCATTGGTGAAATTGAGATGTAATAAGAATTCGAATTCTATAATCAGGAACTTGAAACTTCGAACTTCTCCCTTCTTTATATAATGTCCTTCACTTTGATCACCTTTGCTCTAATACCATGTAGAATTTCTCACTGTAGATCAACAGATTATGCAGTATACTAAAGAAAAATACAAGGTCTACTTCTACAACAAACTTGCGAAAGCTTAATCGAATTGAGCAAGATCAAATAGAACACATATAATTGAGAATGAGAAAGAAATCACACATCAACACAGAAGAATACTCTGGGGAAAGCCTCAACTAAAAACCTCGATCTCTATAATATCATACAAGTGGAAATATGTTGAGATTACACAAAGCATCAGCTCACAAGCTATCCTGCTTTCAGCACAATCGAACAATACAGCTCACAGATTGAATAGACACAAGATATGCCTTCCCTCAACCCTCCAAGCCTCCTATTTCCTTGCGCAGTTTTCCTTGGGGTCTAATGCTTCCACCTGTGTGAATTGGCCTCATTACACACTCATCAAACCCAAAAGTAACTGGACAATCTCTAAGGAATGAATTCCTTTTGCATGCAAGAGATATCCTCCATGGAATATTCTTGCAACTGATAGTACACTGCCCCATCATTTGATATCAACTGGGTCTCTGTCTGAACTGAAATGCATGAGTTATTTATGAGGGAACATTTAGTTATCTGAAGTGCAGCAGTTACATGCATGCATGCAATGACTAACTAAACTCACAATTAGTTCAACAAACTATTTGAACTAATATAATTGGATTTAACTCAGTTAACTGAGCTAACTAATTACAAATCAAAGTACAACTCATCCTGATCTCCTTTAATCAAGGGATAAC
>APFE030401247.1:0-12579 GCA_000404065.3 Pinus taeda | reverse complement strand
TATACTAATGTATTATAAGACCTAAACCCTTACCTGTGAACACTAACCCCAATCCCTAAATCCTAAACCCTAAGAATTTCATAACATTTTACCTAATATTTTCACCTTTTCACTTCGAAAATGACAATAACAAAAGAAGTAAGCAATTTTTGAAACTAGCTGAAAAAGCATATCCATTGGAAGAATTGACTCTTGTAAACTTGCATAAAATAGAAATAATTATGAAATATGAGTTGGCCAGAAAATGAGTATCTATCGAAAGGAGTGGTAGACGTCACTAAATCATATCCTTTAATTTGGAAAAGCCAAAAAAAAACATAAATAATTATGAAATATGAGTCAGCGACAAACGTGTATCTATTGGAAGGATCGGTAGACGTCACTCAAGCATATCTGTTAATCTGGAAAAGCCAAAGAAAATTGATGAGGCATCTTTGTAGTTTGAATAAAAATGAGGCGGGAACACCTATAAATTTCAGATCATCACCCTTCCTTCTCCTCTATTGATTTTTGTTTGTGCTATGTTTTTGTGGTAATCACTTTAATCTGGGTGTTTGAATCATGTTTTTTACGATGGAAATGGATTCAACGCCATCAAATACTTCTAGTGCATCTAAAATTATGATGTTTGACAACTTTTACTTTTATTTACAAAAATCACTGCCAGAGTTTTTCAAAATATGATCAGAATTTCATAAAGTTTAGGGTAAAAAAGCATATATATTAAAATTGTTTTTCTTCTTTTGCGTATAGAAGAAATAAGTCATAAAACTAATTTTAATACGTTTTAATTTTATGAAAGATAATAATATTCCACTATTTAAGATTAAAATATATTTCTTCAACATTCAATATTAACATTCAATAATTTCAAATTTTTTAATTTATGTAGAAAAAATATTTTTTAAGTAAAAATAAATATTATGTATTTAATATACAATATTTATACATATTTTTAAATTTTAGCTTGAAATGGAAATACAATGCTTTCAAATCCCTATTTTAATAGATATAAAATCATTGTATGTGCAAATGGTATAAATGTTATCACTCAACTTTTTGGCAAGTAGATAGGAAATGGAAACAATATTATGATATAATTTTCTCTTATTTTAAATTAAAAAGAAGTTTCTAACCTATAAAGTTTTCATAGGTTTTTATGTTATCTTAGCTATAAAGAGTGTAGTGCCAACAAAGTAGAGCATCTTTGCTATAGTTGAGGGACTAGTTTAGGCTTTTTGAAGTAAGGTAATTTTTTATTTTAAATTTTCTATGTATTATTTTTTAAATGTATTTATATTTTTAAATTCTTATCTTTATTAATAATATTTTAAAATTATTTCCATGTAATGAAACCTAGTAATAATAATTAAAAAAATAAATTAACTAAAGCAAAAATCTTGCCATGTAATTAATTTTAATGAATAATAATAACTAAAAAATAATAAAAACGAATGTTTAATCATGTAACTGAGCCTAATTAATAATAATAATTAAAGAATAAAAAACAACTAAAGTAAAAAAAACTCTCAAATAATGGGAATTGTGAAAGAAGTTGCAAGTTACCTAAAAAAAAGGAAATCTTAACGTAAGTTCTTTTTTGAAAAAATTAACAACCAAATCCATTAGTTAATAATAAAGTTATGAGTGGCTGAAAATCTCATATGTTGGAAGAGATTAGTTTATAATAAATCTCAGTTGCCTAAGAAAAAACCCTTCTCTCTAACACACGCACACAGATATATAGATATATATATATGTATGTCATGTTATCAATATATAATATTTATACATATCTTTAAATTTTAACCTAGGCCTCATGTTAAATTGAAATGTAATGTTTTCAACTTTTTATTTGGAAATATATAATCGTTATGTGTCTAAGATATAATATTATAGTAAAGTTATATAATTAATATCATAACTTTTTGGCAACTGCATATAAGACAAATAATATTACCATATAATTTTCTCTTATTTTAAATTAAAACAACTTTTCTAACATATAAATAATAATAAAACATATGTTATCTTATTATTTATTTTAAATTTTCCATGTTTTTTTAAAATGTATTTTAATTTTTTAATTCTTACTTTTAATGAGAGTGTTTTAAAAATCTTAGTATGTAACCGTAGCCAAATTATTAATAATAATTAAAAAAAACTCCAACAAAATAACGAAAATTCAAATGTCAAAGAAATTGATGTTTAAAAAATACACGAAATCAAAAGATAAGTTTGTTTTTGAAATAATTAACAACCAAATCAATTACTTAATAATAACTGAAAAAGCCTATCCTTGGAAAGAGTTGGAGACATAGACCTCAGTAAAACAATAATAATTATGATGGATGAAAACATAAATAATTATAATGGATGAGTATTATGATGGATGAGTTGGCCAGCCAAGAACGCATATTTGTGAAAAATAAGCATAATAGTTGAAATGGGCTTGGCACACCAACATTAAGGCCCCAAGTGATCTACAAAATATATGCCATTATCATATTATCTAATGGGAGAATTATGAGTACTCATCAATATTGTTTTATAAAATTTGAGAAATATACATTTATGTTTGTGAAAGAATAAGCATAATAGCTGAAATGTGCTTGACACACCAACATTAAGGCCCCAAGTGATCTACAAAATATATGTCATTATGATATTATCTAATGGAGAATTATGAGTATTCATCTATATTATTGCCATAGACTAACTCCCATAAAATGCTATTTCCGTCAATGTCAATAGTCAAAATATCATCTACATAATACTCAACATTTTTTATATTCCCTTCTAATGGAATTTAATTTGAAGGAGCTACACTTGATTCACCTCTACCTTGACTATGTTATGCCACATTAAGTATACATAGGTTATAGTTAATGTGCTAAGTATTAAAGTTGATGTGTGTTGTGACTTTTTAGGAGTCACAATGTATTCATCGTGACACTATACTAGGGGGGAAAAATTCTAGAATTCATTGTGTTAGAGATCACCATGCACTATGGTTTGCCTAATTTTAGGGTTTGTATGTTAAAGATTATAATGTAATCAATGCCATTTTTTGTTAATGGCAATAGTTGTTAGAGGTGGCATTGTGGAAGATTTGGTTTACCTAATTTTAGAGATTGTATGTTAAGGACTATCAAGTAATCAATGTCATTTTCTCTCAATGGTAATAGTGGTTAGAGGTGGAATTGTGGAAGAGTTTGTAATTCTCAGTTTTTTGGCATTCATAATGCCTTTTGATTAAGGGACACATATTGTATTAAACAATTAGTGAATGTTAATATATAGCACAATAAATATGAATATCTAATAATAAATTTATTATAATTAGAGAATTCGAAAATATATATACTAATATATTTATTTTAAAATCAAAATATTATTGGGAAGCTCAGTGGATGCTTCCATATTATTTCCCTCATTGTTGTAATCATATAACTAATGGACCTTACAAAAATAAGCCCTCAAAGATTTAGTAACTAAGACTATGGTTTTGCAACACTCTTAAAAATATTGAAAAAAATTAAGTTATCCATAAATTTCACCAATAACTTTCTAAGGTTTCTTTAAATTTTTTTTAAGATTTTTTATTTTTAAATTTAACTGCTTATTTTTCTATGACATTGGAGAATGGAGTTAGGGATCAACTCTCTAAATTTAGCTGTTAACTTTTTGTATTTCAAAAATTTAATAAATTTAAGTAATATTTTTTAAATTCAACAATTGGAGTTTACTTAAATGTGACATAAATATTCAAGAATGCAAATTATTTTCTTATTTCTAAATATAATCGTTATCGTTTTACTTTTGTGAACTTTCAAGGCTATAATTAATATTTTCTAAATTTAACCATTAAAACTAACAGCTATTATAGTTTTACTTTTAACTTTCACAAATATAATACAATTGTAGAATAAAAAAGTAATTTTCAAACTAAAATATCTGCAACTATATTTAGAAAGCTTATATGGTTAGTATCTCATACAAGAGTTTAAAAATAATTCAAAGCAAACTCACTATGTAAACATCACATGAGAGAGCCATAGATAATAAAAAGTGATTTGAAACATTATTTACTATTTATGGCTTAGCCTCCTTTCAAAACCGTGCGGACTGGTTCTCAATATTAGAAAAAACCAACGCGATTTTTAAACTTGAAATATATCCAATCTTCTAAACAAAGTGGGAACCTATAATTTGTTATGATATCTGACAATAAAGCGGCATATTCCACTCGAACAATGGCTGCTGCGTTTGTTTTATGTCAACTTCCTTATATTCTCTGACAAAAGCAACGTTTGTCAGCGTATTACACTCCGGTATTTACGGGCGCGTGTTAGAAGATAACCACGAAGCGGCATATTCCACTCGAACAATGGCTGTTGTGTTTGTTTTATGTCAAGTTCCTTATATTCTCTGACAAAAGCAACACTTGTCAGCGTATTACACTCCGGTATTTACGGGCGCGTGGTATTACACTCCGCAACGTATAATGATTGGCGTCGATAAAACCTTCAAAAGGGCGTGGGAACTACATATACCCGGCAGACCGGAGAATATACTCGTCGAAGGAAGTAGGGAAATTCGTGGATACTACATATACTTGGCAGACCGGAGAATATACTCGTCGCCTATCTATATTCAGATTGGCAAGTATGTGTTGATCTGTACACGAGAACGAAAGATCTTCGAATTCTGAGATACAATTCTTCGAGGGTTGATCTGTACACGAGAACGAAAGATCTTCGAATTTCGAGCAGCTTTGGTGATTCCTATGAGATACAGGCGTACCATATGACACTCAAAGCACAGTGTCTTGATTCAGGGTTAACTGTTCATATAACGCTTCGTTGAGCACAAGTCAGGGTTCCCGCAAATTTGCACTCTGAGCTCAGAACACCACACCATGGTGGGTACTTTGACTGCAAAATTCGTCATCAACAACGGCCGCCGTGTGGCACTCAAATAAACCAAGATTTCGATCTTGCAGCTGAGTGTGCCCGTTGGGAATTAAAAAAATCTCTATATCAAGAAATGGTGCGTTCTCTAGTTATTTTCTGTCATGATTTAAATAATTATTTACCTCGCAGTTAGTTATTTTCTGTAATGATTTAAATTCGTCATCAACAACGGCCATAGTATTGATTACCTCGCAGTTAGTCATATTTATTTACCTCGCAGTTAGTCATATTTATGTGTCATGTATTGATTTCTTTTTCGCCATAGTAAACCATGATGATTTATGTTTAATGACAGAGATGGCTTCGAATTCGTCGAACGCACCGTGCCGTATTTTCCTCCGGAAAAACATCACAAATTTGCCAATATTCACAAGATCTTCGGAGCAAACGACGTGGCCAAAGTACTCAGCGATTTGGAACGGACCCGGTGAATTCTCTGGCATATGAGGCCAAAGCTCGCTTGAAAGATCCCGTTTATCGGTGCGTTGGAGAAGAGTTAGAGCTGAATAAAGATCAGCCTTGAGAATCATGCCTATGCACTGTATTCTTCAGCCAGGGCTTCAAGAGACGGCGGTAGCAGCAACAGGCCAAGGAAGTTTTTGTACAGCCATGACAGGTATTTATTTTATATTCATATTCATATTTATGATTTATTTTTTGGTTTTGACCAAGAGGATCAGCCAGAAGGGATGCATGGATGATGTTTGATATCGCCATGACAATTATTTATTTTATATTCACAGTTATGATTTATTCTTTCATAAATGTTAATGCTTTTAAATTTTATGTTTTGTTATTGCTCTTCCATTCCATTAATCTCCTTTTGCTCTTTTTGTTGTCAGCCGTCAATCCCATTAATTTTTCTTACTTTTAGTTTTAGTTTATTTTTTTTTTTTGCGCTCTGTTCTTGGTCCTAAAGATTTTTTATTTTCTTGGTTTGTTATGTTTGATGGCAATGTAACTTCGAAAACATCATTAGTTCTTTGTCATAAAACCTTATATTTAAGTTTTTTGATCTTTTTGCTCTGTTCTATTTGAAAACAGCTTTAGTTCTTTGTTATAAAGCTTCATAACATTTCATAGTTTTTCCAAATCACAGTTTATAAAACATGAACTAATGTCTAAATGTCAATTTATCAAAGTCCTTGAAGCTTCAAATTTATATCATTTCCTATTTCACACTTTAAGTTGTTTTTGAACTCTTTCAACATTGCATTTTCTTTTGAATTGAGGAATCATGCTACCACTTTTAGAAGCTTTTGGACTCTTCCACATATCTTGACTATTGGCTTCAACCTCTTAAGAGGTAGTTGCTTCTCACTATTGTCATCCACAGGATAGAATTCTCTTTTTACTCCACTTATTTATCTGTCAACCTCAATTTACTTATTTTAAATTATTTTCTTACATTTAAGTATTTCAAATTTTTATGTAGACAAATTTTTATTTTTAATTTTTAATATTTGATTTTCTTATTATAAATATTTAATTTATTCAATAAATATTTATATTAAATTATTAAATATATAAGAAATAAAACTAATATAATATACTTAAAGTTATTGTTCTATATCTATTGGTATTTGACTTATATATTTATATTTATATAGTTATTTCACTTAATTATTGTACTTGAATTGTTTAGTTATATTTATGTTTGTATAATTATTTATTGATTTGAAATTATATAGGAATATTTTTGTAAATTGAATGTTTTGATTTATAATTTATTATTTATAATGTGAAAAGATATCTTTGTACTATTTTATTATATGTAATTATTTATTTTTTGGAAAATGGATGATATAAAAGAATTCATTCATGAGTAGATTTTTATTTTTATTTTTATAAGATATGTGAAATGGATGTGTTTGTTTATTTAAATGTGAAAAGAGGCTTAATTTTTTTTAAATGTACCTATAAATTGTATTTTTTGAGAATATGATATATTTTTTAGATGACATGACATTGATATTTATGCATAGACATTGTTTTTTATTTAAAATGATATGTATATGTTGGTGTATTTTATGTGTTTTTTTAAATGAAATCAATTTTTGTTTATTTATGTGATATGACGGTTGTTCTTTTGCTAATTAGATAATATGATTGCATTGAAAGATAATACGATGTTGACAATTTTGTGCACATTTAATGTGTATATATTTTAGTATTATTTGTTTTATTGTTTGTTAGATGATATAATGATTTTGTTTCTTAGATAATATGCCTATAATTGATTTCTAATTGATAAGTTGTTTTTTTTCTGCTACATGATGTGGATTGTATTTGTTAAATGATATGATTATGATAATGATGATTATGCTTTAGTTTTTTAAATGACATGCTTTAGCTTGTTTCATGATGTGATGGTGATATTGAGAGCGAGAGAGATAAGGAGAATGAGGGGCAAGGGAGAGAGAGAGAGAGCCAGTGGGGTGGGAGAGTGGAAGAGGAGGCGGAGAAAGAGAGAGAGTGGGGTAGGAAGGGTGAGGGAAAGGCACGGGGAGAGAGTGTGAGAGAGAGATTTAGAGGGGCAGAGGGAGTGAGAGGGGGAGAGACGGAGAGGGAGGGCGAGATAGAGAGGGATAAAAGAGGATGGAAAGATACAAAGATAGAGAGGGATGGGAGAAGAGAGAGGGGCTGGGAAGAGAGAGACGTGCGAGGGGGGAGAGAGAGTTGTAGGAGAGAGGAGGATGGGGAGAGGGAGAGTGGGAGACATGGAGGAATAGGGGTAGAGAGAGAGAGATAGATGTGAGGGGAGAGGGGGAGAAGGATCAAGAGAGGAACGAGAGAGGGAGAGAGGGGAGGAGGGGGAAGGAGAGGAGGAGAGGACAAGATAAGGAAGGGGGGAGAGAGAGAGTAAGACAGTGGGAGAGGGAGAGGGAGAAAGAGTGTGAGAGAGTAGTTGAGGGGGAGGGAGAGGACGAGAGGTGGAGAGAGGGTGGGGGCTAGAGGGAGAGGGAAAGGGAGGCAGATAGTCAGAGAGAGGAGAGAGAGAGAGAGGAGTGAGAGGGAGAGAAAGGGAGAGAGAGGAAGGGAGAGGGGGAGATAGAGGGAGGGAGAAGATAGAGGGAGGGGGAGAGAGAGAGAGAGAGAGAGATAGGTCTGGGAGAGAGGAGGATAGGGAGAGGAAGTGGGGGGAGAGAGAGAGATAGGTCTGGGAGAGAGGAGGATAGGGAGAGGAAGTGGGGGGAGAGAGAGAGAGAGGTGTGGGAGAGAGGAGGATAGGGAGAGGGATGGAGAGAGAGAGAGAGAGGTTTGGGAGAGAGGAGGATAGGGAGATGGAGTGGGGGAGAAAGACAGAGATATATGTGGGGGAGAGAGAGATATATATATGTGGGGGAGAAAGAGATATATATATGTGGGGGAGAGAGTAGGATAGGGAGAGGGAGTGGCGTAGAGGGGTAGGGAGAGTGAAAGAGAGAGAGATAGGTGGGGGGAGAGATGGGGCGAGGGAGAGGGGAATATGGAGCGAGAGTGGGGGAGAGGGGGATAGTGCAATGGGGAGAGGGAGAGAGTGAGGGAGGAAGAGAGGGAGAGGGCGAGAGATTGGGATAAGAGAATGGGGATGGGTAAGATATTGGGAGAGGGGGAGAGGGAGAGAGAGAGGGACATGGAGGCAGAGGGGGAGGAGGAGGGAGGGGAGAAGAAGGTGTGAGAGGAGGAGGTGGAGAGGGAGGGGGGGCAGAGATATTGGTACATAGGAGGGAGGGAAGAGAGAGAGGGGCAGGCAGGGAGAGAGAGACTGTCATAGAGGGAGAGAGAGACGAAGGGAGAGGAAGAAAGAAGAGAGGAAGATGTAGAGGGGGTGAGAGAGGGAGGGAGTGAGATAGAGAAGGGGGGTAGGGGCGCTCGAGGAGGGAATGTTGAAGTGTTATAGTTACGCGACTAGGGATATGGGGAAGAGAGAGAGATAGGTGGGGGGAGAGAGGGGTAGAAGGAGAGGGAGAGGCCGAGAGAGGGGAAATGGGAGAGGAAGAGAGAGACAAAGATAGGGAGAGAAAGTGAGAGATAGAGAGAGGGAGAGGGGGAGTTGGAGAGAGAGATTTAGAGGGGAAGAGGGAGTGAGAGGGGGAGAGAGGGAGAGGGAGAGCGAGATAGAGAGGGATAAAAGGGGATGGAAAGATACAAAGATAGAGAGGTAGGGGAGGAGAGAGAGGGGGTGGGAAGAGAGAGACGTGCGAGGGGGGAGAGAGAGTTGTAGGAGAGATGAGGATGGGGAGAGGGAGAGTGGGAGACATGGAGGAAGAGGGGTAGAGAGAGAGATAGATGTGAGGGGAGAGGGGGAGAAGGATCAAGAGAGGAACGAGAGAGGGAGAGAGGGGAAGAGGGGGAAGGAGAGGAGGATAGGGCAAGAGAAGGAAGGCGGAGAGAGAGAGAGGTAGACAGTGGGAGAGAGAGAGGGAGAAAGAGTGTGAGAGAGTAGTTGAGGGGGAGGGAGAGGACGAGAGGTGGAGAAGAGGGTGAGGGCTAGAGGGAGAGGGAAAGGGAGGCAGATAGTTGGAGAGAGGAGAGAGAGAGAGAGAGGAGTGAGAGGGAGAGAGAGGAAGGGAGAGGGGGAGATAGAGGGAGGGAGAAGATAGAGGGAGGGGGAGAGAGAGAGAGAGAGATAGGTCTGGGAGAGAGGAGGATAGGGAGAGGAAGTGGGGGGGAGAGAGAGAGAGAGGTGTGGGAGAGAGGAGGATAGGGAGAGAGAGAGAGAGAGAGGGAGAGAGAGAGAGAGAGAGAGAGAAAGGTTTGGGAGAGATGAGGATAGGGAGATGGAGTGGGGGAGAAAGAAAGATATATATGTGGGGGAGAGAGAGATATATATATGTGGGGGAGAGAGAGATATATATGTGGGGGAGAGAGTAGGATAGGGAGAGGGAGTGGGGTAGAGGGGTAGGGAGTGTGAAAGAGAGAGAGATAGGTGGGAGGAGAGATGGGGAGAGGGAGAGGGGAATATTGAGCGAGAGTGGGGGAGAGGGGGATAGTGCAATGGGGAGAGGGAGAGAGTGAGGGAGGAAGAGAGGGAGAGGGAAAGAGATTGGGATAGGAGAATGGGGATGGGGAAGATATTGTGAGAGGGGGAGAGGGAGAGAGAGAGGGACATGGAGGAAGAGGGTGAGGAGGAGGGAGAGGAGAAGAAGGTGTGAGAGGAGGAGGTGGAGAGGGAGGGGGGGAAGACAGGGAGAGAGAGACTGTCATAGAGGGAGAGAGAGACGAAGGGAGTGAGAGGGAAAGGGAGAGAGGGAGAGGAAGAAAGAATAGAGGAAGATGTAGAGGGGGTGAGAGAGGGCGGGAGTGAGATAGAGAAGGGGGTAGTGGGGCGTGAGGAGGGAATGGGAAGTGTATAGTTAGGGACTAGGGTGATATGGGGAAGAGAGAGAGATAGGTGGGTGGAGAGAGGGGGAGAAGGAGAGGGAGAACCCGAGAGAGGGGCAAGGGGAGAGGAAGAGAGAGACAAAGATAGGGAGAGAAAGAGAGAGAGATCGGGAGAGAGGAAGAGTGAGGGAAAGAGTACGGGAGACGAGTAGAGAGGGACAAAGAGTGAGGGGGAGAGAGGGAGAGGGAGAAGGAGGGAGAGTGAGAAGTAGGGAGAGTGAGAGAGAGAGAGAGGAGGAAAGGGAGGGAGATGAAGAGTGAGCATGAGAACGGGAGGGGAGAGGGAGATCAGGAGAGGGCGAGAGGGTGATGGGGGAGAGAGAGAGAGAAGGTGGGGGCGTAGAGACATAGGGAGAGAGTGAGAGACAGGGAGGGAGTGAGGGAGACGAAGAAAGAAGAGAGAGGGAGGGAGTGGGGGCAAGAGAGGGGGGAAGTGGGACGAGAGAGGGAGTTGGGGGGAAGGAGATGGGGAGGGTGAGAGAGTGAGAGAGATATTGAAGGGTTAGAGAGAGAAATGGGGGGGAGAGAGAGATTAGGGTAGAGAGAGAGGGAGAGGGAGAGGGTGAGGGTGTTGGGGAGGGGAAAAGAGCGAGAAAGGGGGAGGGCGGAGTGGGAGAAATAGAGGGAGAGGGAGGAGGCAGGGAGAGGCGGAGAGATAAAGTGATAAAGAGTGCGAGAGAGAGGGGGAGTGGGGCGAGAAGTTATGAGCGGAGAGATATGGTGAGCGGGAGTGTCCGGGAGTGGGGAAGGGATATGGTGAGAGAGGGGGAGAGGGAGGGGGAGAGGGAGAGGGAGAGGAAGGGAGATGAAGGGAAAGAGAGGGAGGGGGCAGCGAAGAGAGGGAGGGGGGACAGAGGGAAGAGAGGGAGGGGGGATGGAGGGAGGAGAGGGAGAGAGAGGGAGAGAGGAAGAGCGAGAGAGAGGGAGTGAATGAGAGAGACAAAGAGAGAGGGAGTGGGAGAGAGATAGAGAGAGAGGGAGAGGGGGTAGAAGAGGGGGGGAGACTGTGAGAGAGAGGGAGTGAGGGGGGGAGGGAGAGGGAGGGAGAGAAAGAGGTGCAGGGAGGGTCAAGAAAGAGAACTAGAGAGAGATAGGGGAAAGGTGGGATAGATGAGGAGAAAGAGAGAGAGGGAGAGAGATAATGGGGGAGAGAGAAGCGAAGAGGGAGAAGGGGAGTGAGAGCGACAGGGGTAGAGAGAGGGAGAGGGGGAGGCATAGAGGGAGAGGTAGAGAGAGAGGGAGGAGGAAAGGGAGAGATAGAGAGAGAGAGGGATAGAGAGAGGGGAGAGGTAGAGGGGGAGAGAGGGGCAGGAGCAGAGATATAGAAAAATGGGGGAGATAGTTGGAGAGTAGGAGGGGGAGTGAGAGCAGGAGGGTATGATAGCGAGGGAGAGTAAGGGGGAGAGGCAGAGGCAGAGAGAGAGAGAGGAAAAGAGAAGATGAGAGAGATAGAGAGAGAGAAGGAGGAGGATGAGGAGAGAGGGAGGGATAGAGGAGGATAGGGAGAAGTAGAGGGTGAGGGAGAGGGGGATGAAAAGGGGTAAATACAGATATATGTGGGCTGAGAGAGGGGGAAAGGGAGAGGGGGATTTGGAGGAGGACGGGGAGAGAGTAAGAAAGAGGAAGGGAGAGAGAGGGGGGGACGGGTAGAGATAGTGAGAGAGAGAACTGGAGAGGGGGGGGCGAAGGGAAGATAATTAGAGAGGGGAAAGGAGGGAGATGAGGATAGGGCGAGAGAGAGGGAGAGGGAGAAGAAGAAGAGGGAGATAGTGAGAGAGAGAGGGCGGTAGGTGGGGGAGAGTGAGGAAGGGAGAGAGAATGAGAGGGAGAGAGGGAGAGGGAGAGGGAGAGAGGGAGCAAGAGAGATGGGGAGGGAGGGAGAGTGATATGGAGGAAATGAGAGGGAGAAAGAGAGGGAGGGAAGGAAGGAGGAATAGTGGCTGAGGGGCATGGAGAGGAGAAGAGATAGGGAGAGAAGGAGGGGGAGGGGGAGAGAGAGAGAGAGATGGAGATAGGTAATGAGAGAGAAATAATGAGAGAGAGATAGACAAAGAGAGAGAGGGAGAGAAATAGAGAGAGAGAGAGAGGCAGGGGAGTGAGATGGAGAGGGAGAGAGAGCACAAGAGGAGGATCGGGCTATGTCAAGAAAGGGGGCCTAGGAGGGGGAGGGGGAGAGGGAAATGAAGAGAGAATGGGAGAGAGGATGAAGGGAGGATAGGGAGAGAGAGGGAGAGAG
>APFE030401243.1:58400-69383 GCA_000404065.3 Pinus taeda | reverse complement strand
TATAGAAGAAAAACAACATTGCTAAAATAAATGTGAATTCTCACGAGCTTCATAGACAAAGTCTAAAATATTGTGGGATGGAAGAATGCCATTTTTGTGATATTAATAAAATGGAGAATGAAAATTAATATCATTTATATACTTGCATTAGACCAAACACATACATCTTAATTTCAAAATGTATTTAACATATAATGTTCATAAATTCTTAACTCATCAAAACTAATGGAATTGAGAGAAGATTTTAGGTCAATATTTATGACTCAATTTTGATAGAGACTTTTTTTTTGTAATATATATATAAACACTTCAATTTCTATAAGAGTTTCACAAAACATAAAAATATTTATATAGATTGAGTAAAGATGTTAAAGTCTTTTGAACAAAACAAAAAAATAAAAAATAAAATAAAATTATGAAAAGACTTCAAATAGGAAACCTGACGTGGGAGGAAGACATGATTTAAAATTAAGAGATGGATTTAAAATTAATAGATGAATTACTGACAAGCTATCATCATAATGAGATAAACTTTGTTGAGGTTACTCTTGATATTTTCAGAATGCTCCAGTGTTTAGAGAGGGAGCCAAGTGGGATATTGTATCAACTGCCAACAATAGAGTCAATAATGAATGGATCATTCACTGGACAAGGTTCATGCCGCATGAATCCTATGGACGATTTAACTGATCCAACTTTATCCCCAAATCCATGAAAAACTATCCTATATTGGCCCACAGCTATGCATTTTCTACCTATATTAGCCATAATTTGTGAAGAACTACCAGCTGATAGTGTTGTGTTGTTGTATATATCAGCATCAGGGATGGGAATTTGAGGTACTCTGTTACTAACTACAACTTCTGGCACTTACAAAGAGATAGAATCTCATTATGATTGACATGTTATAGATACATCATCAGATGCAAACTCCATTTCTCCAATGAGCTCACCACATAATAGCCCCACATCTCACAAGATTGATGTTCATGAGAGGGGGCACTTAATCAGCAATGATGGGGATGGGCTATTGTTGATTTCGCGAGGAAATAGAGGTCTTAACACTATTTACCCAGGTGATATCATTCCCTTTACAAGAAATCCTCTCTTTATTATCATTGATAGTGCCAACAGTAATATGTTCAAGGTCATCAGTGGTGCAGAATGAAGGTAGCCAGCTACAACATTCCTTTCCCCAATGGCGCAACCTCCTTGTGTGAACACAACCACAGATAGTTCTCAATATCAAGGTAATGGGATTCTTTTTACATTTTTCCTTACATCTCCCTTACCATCTTTCTGCAGACTGGTTGGTCTCTTAGCAAACAATTTAGGCATGGGTGTCTATGATCAAGCAGACAAATTTCTTTCCTCTTTCTTTGCAGAATGGGAAGAGGCCCTCACAACTTCTAACTCACTTTATGTGGTGTGGCATGCCTCCTATCGGATCCTTTCTTAAAGCACCTGATTCGTAGGTTTTTTTTTTTTTTTTTGTCGGGCATGCTTTTCTATGTAATCCCCATCTTCCAAAAAGAAGGAATGTATACCAGATTGCCTACCTCAGCTTCCAAAGGAGGTCATATCAGGTTCACTAGCTGTAGAAGCTTGCATATCCAAACTTGCAAGCAACTTTAAAGTGGTAAAGCATTTTATATTTTTCTGTAAGCATGTCCATTTCAGAAGGCACTGGAGCTGAAATCCAGCAAGATGTTGATTGTGTTTCCAGTGAAAATAACAGTAACAAAACTTTAGATTTTAATATTAAGGAGATTGAAGAGCAGAGTTTGTGAATGAAAATGGCCACTAGGCATACATATGAGAAGATAACAGGTGAATTTATGAATTAAAAGTGTTTGGATTTGTATGCTAGTAGAATTCTGGGGGATGTTAGCTTAATCACAACATTGCAAGGATGGATTGCACACATTATTGACTGGATGAAACTTGAAAGACTATCAGGGTTTTATACAACCATTTGTGACCATACATGAAACTGTCTATAGTGCAAACCTATCTTGAAAATAGTTATTATCATTTGACAACATTCGAGGCAACATGCCATATATTTACTACTTTTCTTAACATCTTGTGGTTTATTCTCTTTGGAAATGAAACCTTAAATGACACGGTTGGATTCATGGGTGTATCAGGACATTGAAAGTAGTTGGGTAAAGTCTAAAGTGATGATGTTAGATGCAAAGCACAGTAAAAATATCAAGGATTTGGGTTTGGTCCCACTTGACGACTTCATGATCACAACATTAACAGATTTCATTTTTCTATTCTTTGTGGTCTAACAGGATTTAAAAGAAGTTCATTTAGTGACCTTGAACATTGCTAAATTATTTCTTATTTGTTCAAAGGATTAAGAGTTTCAAATAGACTAACAGTTTATCAAGTAGGGTGTTGGATGGTTACAAAATCTCACCTTTTCTAAGCTTTGTTCAGGGGGAGATTGGAGCGTTCTCCACAACTGAGTCAGCCTGAACAGTTGAGAATGTGTTATTTTGGTGTCGTTGGAGCACTCACAAATAGCTCCAATTGTATTTTACTGGATATAATGTGAAGTGGTGCATTTTTTTGATCTTTTGTTTTATTTCTAGAGTTTAAAAACTTAGACAGAAAGGCTTTCTTAACTGATCGTGTATACTCAATTTCAGAGTGCATATGTAAGCTATTGGAACAAGAGATAACCCCTCAATCTAATGGGTTTAAATTACCTCTGACACCGTTGTCATAGGCTATCTGTCCTTCTCCTTCTGCTACGAATTTGGACAGTAGCAGTAGCATCACAGTGTATCTGACTGGGCCATATCAACATATTAGTTCTAGTTCTGTTGCTAAATCACCTCAATCCAATTGTTTTGAGCCACTGCCAGGGAGAAAGTAGGAGTGACGATGAAGGGGATGAATATAGTAAAGACATAGAGGATGCTCAAGAAGGGATTTTGCGACACTCGCAAGAATACTTGGGATAACATGCAAGCGTAGATCTCCATTCTAGATACATTTTATAAAACATTTGTGCCAATAATACGAACTCTCAAAATTCCATGAATCAGGTTGTTTTCCTACATGGTTTGACCAGTGTGGAAAACATTTCTGAAGATGTTCTCAGCAAGAGTCCAAGCTTTCAAAATGATATACTTGTGGAGCAGCAAATGTCATGTAGATCAAAAAGTTCAGCAGAAGAGACAGAGGATACAGAAAATTTTAATGACTGCAATGATGATTCAGTCATGTTTCAAAGCCGAAACTCAGAGCAAGAGCAACCTTTTGACTTTGAGAATAATGGTGCTATATGGGTACTACCTAAGCCTAAAGATGTTGAGGATGAAATAGAGACTAGAATTATTGATGAAGTTGGGAGTTAGGGTTTGGAACACTCATCAGGAAGTTTTAGCAACAACAAATTTAAAAGCAAGGAAAGGTCAAGTGAAGATCATAGAGAAGTTATGAGAACAGTTTTGGATGGAAATTTCAGAGCTCTTGTAGCACAGCTACTAAAGGGAGCAAATGTATATGTGGGTGATGAGAATTATAATGATATTTGGCTTGAAATAGTCACTTCATTGTCATGGAAAGCAGCGACTTTTGTAAGGCTAGACACAAGAAAAGGAGGAATGGATCCGAGGGGATATGTTACAAGTGCATAGCCTTAGGGAATCAAAGTGACAACAAGATCATTAAGGGAATTGTCTGTTCAAAGAATGTAAAACATAAGCATATGACACAAAGGTACAAAAATCCAAGCATGATTCTCTTGGGAGGGGCACTTGAATATCAATGTGTGTCAAATCAGTTGTCATATTTTGAGACTCTACTGCAGTAGGAGATGGATCATTGGAAGATGATTGTGGCAAGGATAGAAGCACATCATCCTAATGTGTTTCTAGTAGAGAAAATTTTTTCTCATCATGCACAAGAATATCTGTTGAGCAAGGAAATATTGTTGGTACTAAATGTGAAGAAAAAGCTTCTAGAGCATATAACTCAGTGTACTAGTGCGGAAATTGTACCTTCTCTTGACAACCTCGCTGCACCAAAGGTGGGAATTATGAGTTCAGTCATGTAGACAGGTTTCTAGAGGAGCATGGGTGTGTTGGTCAATCAAGGAAGAAGCAAGCAAAAACCTTGATGTTCTTCGAGGAGTTTCCAAGGCGTTTGGGATGCACGGTTTTCAACATTTCAGGGCTACATTATGTCCTTGTGGGGATAGTTTGTGAAGCTTCTTGAATAAACAACATAAAAAAATACCAGAGTACTGGTGCAACTTAATGCAAGGAAACAAGGATGACATTGGTTCTGTAAGGTAATTATGACCTGAGTTTGGAAAGGCATGTTTCCCCTTGTAAGCCAGTGCACCTATGTAAACAGACTTGTTATGGTAGTTGGGGTAAGGTGCAGGTCCTAAGCACTTGGAAAAATAAATACCCCCTACTCACGGCTGCTTAGATAAAGTAGAGCCATTATTAGGCCTCAAATTTTGAAACCGGCTCTGATACCACGTGTGAGGATCCCTCCTAGGGCCCTCTAACCAGAAACTAAATTTATCTAATTTTAAACACAATAAGAAGGGAAATAATTTATTTATATCTAAACATTTATTTGATGACAATATACCATTAAAATTTATTTACCACAAATTAAATAAGTAAGAATTTCATTGCAGCCATTTACATAAGTAATCAATAAGTGGAGGAATACTTGTTCCAATAGCTTAGTTGAGATGCTCCTGAGCTCCTGACTCTGTTGGGATGCTCCTCTTGACTACCTGACTAGATTTGCCTCCCATCCATAGGTTCCCTAGCCCTCCAAGCCCAAGTCCAACTAGATGCAGTGTGTCCAAGTTAAAAAAACACTCTCCTTCTCTCCCTTCTCTTTTTCTCCACATTCCTCCCAAAACAAAATCCTTCAAAACCACAACCAAAACCAAAACCAAGACCAAGGATCCCCCCTCTCCTCTCATCATCCTTCCCCTTCAATCACCTATCATTAATATCATGACTACCCCCTCATACTTTCATTTATTAACCTTGACTTTTCTTACCATATCTTCTCCCAAGTAGATTTGAAAAGACATTTTGGGGATAAGATATGGATATTTAATTTGGAAATTAATTGGAGAAGACCATATCTTCTCCCAAGAAGATTTTGAGAAGACACCCTGGGATATGGATATTTAATTTGGAATAAATGGAAGGAGACATATCCTATCCAAAATTAAATTTGAGAAGACAAGTTGGGAATTGAATAATAACAATAATAAAATTTATATCAGTAAATAAAATTATAGTTTCAAAAATGTAGGTATATACCAATATTTCTTGATAATTATAAGTCAATATTTTCAGGTAATTTAAACAATAATAAAATTTTCATGATAAGATTAAGTAGGGCATTACACAAGACATTCCTAAATATGTTCAAATTGATCTATCTTTGTTATATTCTAATCGAAAATATCTTGTCGCATATGGTCCATCTGGTCATAATATTAATCGTCATTCATTTTATCGTTTTCCCACTAGTATATTTGATGACAGTTTTTTCACATCAATTAATATTTATGGTTTATCTCACCATTCAGATACTTGTCAAACAGTTGAGGCACTTCATCCTTCATTGATGGTTATGTCAAACCCTTACTATCTTGACAAGCCTTCTGAAAATTATCAGATTCATTTTCCCTTAAAATATTCCCATCTTGATCCTGCGCTTTTCATTGCAAATTCTTCTTTTCAAAGATTTCAGGATTCTCAAGAGGATTGTTTCAAGTTTCATGATCCAATTGTTGAATGGTTGGATCAATATTACCTAGTAAGATTCATCATAAATAAAAGGTTTCATCCTTTTCTCATGCTTGTTAAGGAATATACTACAAATGAAGACAGATTTGTAAGAAGCCCCCGAGGTTTGTCTTCTTACGGTTTTTAGAAAAGGGGTAAGAGTGTGAAATGGTTAGAATTAGTCGTTATGATATATATTTTTGTTGATGGGAAAAACGTCCAATTTGTTGTGCATAATATTCAATCTCTTGTCTTTTATGTTTCATTTTGCTTTATCTTAGTTCTAATCGATCATATATTTGTGATTACAGGTGAGGAATAACTACAGTGGCTACATTGGAAATTTCATTATGTGTGAGCCCGACCTTCTAGCTGGTTCAGATAGGAGTAGGTCTATTTTAGTATTAGTTGGCCTACACATTCATCTCACATTCATTTTCTGTAGTTTGTCTTTTGTTTTCTCATTTTGGTTTCACATCATCCTTTCGATTAGCCTCCTTTTGTTTTGTCCTCCTAGTTTTGTTTCCTTATTGTGTTTTTTCTTTTTTGTTTTGTGTAATGAGACTTTACATGAATTTTTCCTATTTGGGCTTGAAAAACAATGTGGAAAATTAGAAAAGGACTTTGTGATATTGCAACATTTTCCTAACTCTCTATCCTCCTTCCTTGTCTTGCTTACACCTTTTGGTCAATGATGTTGTGACAGAAAATATGATCCTTGTGTAAGGAGAGCCTTGCTTCAAACCATGATCTCCATGTCTATTCCGGAAACCTCACACTTACACTCGATTCTTTATGTTTCAGTGTTTTCAATTTGATCCAATCAAGTAGAAAAGGACAAGGGGAAAATCTAAAAAAGAAAACCAATATCAGAGGTCTTATACATGCTTCTATGAAGGGACAACCTTTTCTACTCTCAATAAGTTGACATTAGGGGAATTTTGAGGTCTAAAATGGGCCTCCTAAGGAAATTATAAAATAATAGTGGAAATAATAAAACAAGATTAGATTACATCATCAAAGTTTAAAGGGAAAAACGAAAAAAACTACTTTTTCAACTCATATTTTCAACCTACCTCCCTATAGGTTTACTCAAATCTCAAGCGAAAACACTCATTGGATGCAGAATTTGGCTCCTCATCCAAGGATTACCCATGTTTCATACTTTTAACGAACCCTACTACACAAAAAATGAGAAAGACATGAAAAACATGATTGCAATCACGTTTTTTCATGTATTTCTCATTTTTCGTGTAGCAAGGTCCATCAAATGTATGCAACATGGGTACTCCTTGGATGAGGAATTAATTTTACATCCAACAATTGCTCTCAATCAAAATTTGAGTAAAACCTGAGGGATATAAGTTGAAAATACGAGTTGAAAACATATTTTATTATTTTTTAATCTTTTTACTCTTTTACTCCAAAAATGGTGAATCATCCCCCATGGTTGACATCATCATCTTGAACCCTATTGGTTCTTATAAAGTTTATCTTGGTTGTAAATTTTTCTTAGGAGGCCCATTTTAGACCTCAAAATTCCCCTAATGGATCCCTCTTCCTCCCACGAAATAAATAAGTTTTGATGCATAGTCCTATATAAAATAAATAAATAAAGGTGAAACAAGAGAAAGGCTTCCTACGTAGAGAGGTGAAGAAAGAAACTATGTCAAGGTATTGTTTAGGCCTACTAGAAGTGTAGCAATGTTTGTGTCCTTGAAGTGACTCTAACAGGGTACTATCCAGGCCTGCTGGTAGTAGAGCAACACCAAAGATGAAAAACTATACTCTAAAAATCTAAAGCTCACGAACTTCATTACCCTTTCCTAATTCAAAACATTGTGTGATCATTTATCTTGTGTTTGTGCTTAACCAAGTAAAGGAATTAAGGGGACTATTTTTATGCATGGGGTAAGTAGGGAATCCATGGTAATATGAATGATGAATCAATACTCCCTGAAGAACTAGACCCTACACGAAAGAATTCACCAAGGTAGAGAAGTTTGAGTTCTACCAGTGTGTCGCCAAGTGTTGTTGCTACAACAAACAACCTCCAAAATTTTACCTACACTTGAAGTTTGGAGCCTACTATGAATCTTGTGATTAGTTGTTCTATGGTCACTTCTTGAACGATCAAAGTCACTTGCTCACACATGCTCAGTTCGCAACAAGTTCATGAGTGCATTCCTTTACACAACCTTGAAAATGCATAGCATATTCCATCAAGATAGTGCATGTGCAATATTCAACCCGTGTCGACAGTGAGTGCACACTGTCATTAGCAATCCCTAACTTTTGGTTGCATTGCTACTTCTATTTTGGTGAGTTCTCAAACTATCGCTTTTGTGCACCTTCATATTTCGTGAGTTTTGTTTTCATACTTTCGGCTGTAGATTTCACTTGCTTTTAATTTAATTAGTTTCATTTTCATGTTATCTTCGCTCTGGCATGTGTCGGTTTCACTTTCGTTCATGTATCGCAAGTATCATTCACACTTTTCTCTTCATATAGTAAATTTTATATTTTAGCATGTGGAGTGTCGTATAATGCAAGGAAGCTAGTTTTGGTGTTTTTAAGCATAAATAAGTTTGTCTTACCATGTAAACATGTATCACACTCATTTCCAAAGTTTCAAGCATTGTCGAACAAGTGTCGTCATGATCTTTGCAAAGTGTATCTTTGTTGTCACACTTGGTGTAGATCGTTGCAAAGTTGTTGCATTAAGGAAAGGATGTTGCTCTTGTGTTCTAAGTGTTCCATTTTGTGTCGTCAAGTGATATAAATATGTGGTCATGTTCAGATTCATCCTTTTTCCTATTTTCCTCTCATTGATTTGACACTTAGTCAAATTGGAAAAACCCTTCAACCATACCACTCAACCTCCTTTAGATAGCCTGAACTATGCATTGTGCAGTCTCAGCCTTCAAGCAGCATCCTTGTCTCTTGGCACTGCACAATGTGCATTTTCTTCCTCCCAGAATTGCACACTGCGCAATATTAGTTCTCAAGCCTATCCCCTACGCTCCAGAACTATGCAATACTTCCCTCCATCCAAGCTTGAAATACACATTGCATAGTCTCAGTCCTCAAGCCCATCCCTTGAGCTCCTAAACTGCACAATTGCACAATCACTTGGCCTTCGTATTCTTCCAGCAATGCACAGTGGAAAAATTTAGTCATCAAGCCCTTATGTTGGCTCCTTGAGCTCCCAAACTATGAAATATTCAAGCCAAGTCTAGCCTAAACTGCCAAATACGTAGCCTCAAAGCTCAAACCTGACCCTTGACTACCTAAGATGCGCAATTGTGCAGTCACTAAGCCTCTCCCTCAACCTGCCACCTAGTTCCAGCTCAGTCAGTGGATCATCATACAACATCTTAGATTAGGTTTTTATCATACTGATGTCATCTTATCATGAGTGGATTGTAGTCACATGTATTCTTTCATGCTATGATAAGATGATGATGAAGGAGATGGAGAAGGAGACCGTGCTAAGAGGCACCTACGGAGATAAAGAAATCGGATGACCATTAGGTGAGAAGAAGAAGGAACACAAGATTACAACAGAAGACAGAAGATCAAGACCACATTGAATACTCCTTATCTTCAATTCATGAGGAGGATAAAGAAAAGACCATGTTCTATCTGTCAAGAATACACAAAGAAACTAGCAGCAAAGACTGACTTGACACTACCATATAATAATATAGTCCATGTCATCAATGTCATGTCATTTTATGTCATTAGTCATCATGTGCCACATCATTTGTGGATTATGTAAATTCTATAATGGAGAAATATAATGTAAAGTGGAAGTCCAAGAATCATTCATGTAATGTGAAAATTCATGTAGGAAGTCAAAAGGTCATAAAGAATTTGAACAATCATGAGGGTAGTCCAAGAGTCACAAGAGAGGTGAAATATCACTCCACTTGTTATGTATACACCCTCATTGTTCAAGAAAAGTACTTTTCACCTTGGCTTCTCCCATAAGTCATCAGAGAGACAGAGGCAGTACTTTTGGGGACCAAGTCATGGCTCTTATGCTCTACTATTTAATGAGCCCCAAAAATGTACAATTATTTGGGCTCATTCAACTTCCTAATTTGGCTTAGTCCACCATTCTCATTTGTTTATTGCATGTTTTTGATTATTTTTATGTTAATAGAGTGAATTTGGTTAGTCATTACGCCAACAAGTCTAATGGGTGCTTTGTGTAGCCTTGTTGGTCAACTTGGAGACAAATTTGAAGGTCTTAATGAGCACTTGGCAGCCAAATTCGTGGGAGAACAAGCTAGAGGATTTGTAGGAAGGTGTCCCCCTCATTTATGGGTCCTTACCTCGAATTCTCCACCATAAGCTCGGAGTTCAAAGGCCACCAAATCAATGAGCACAAGGGCAGCCAAGCAAGTCAAGTTGGACTACTATTAACTACAAGTCTTGGGCAGCCAAGTCCCTAACTTTTAGGAGGACTGTTGGGTCCTCAAATTGTATAAATAAGAAGGCTTGGAGCCTCAGTTTGGTTAGCCATTTGATAGTCATTTTTAGCTGGTAGTTAGTCATTTGGGTTAGCTAGTGGTTAGTCATTTTTGTAGCTAATTATTCATTTTGTTTTAGCCATTAGTTAGCTAGTTTGTAATTCGATTTGTAGGCCATGGATTGGTTTTGCTTTCAGCTCTTTCTCAAGCTCTCCTTGTGGACAGTTTTGATGTAACTTTTCATTCTTGGTTAATAAAGATGGATCCAGCTTTGCACCAGCTCTAAATCTCTCTTGGGAGGCTGTAGTTCTTGGGGTTGGGCCCATCTCAAGCGCCAGTACCTCCCTTGTTTATATTTATGTGTCTTTGCTGCATTCTCATAATAAAATCTGCTATTTGGATTTAAATGATGCATTGTTGTTTAGGTTGCTTTTGATGATTAGAAAAGGTTTTTAATGTTCAGATTTGCTTGATAGGTTAATCACAGGGAATATATTCAGAAAAAGGCTACCAAGTACTTTGGATCTCACCTCCCCTTCAGTGGAATCATGAGCTGGGACCAATGTAACCTTGCTGCCAACAAAAACACTTTCTTTGCTTCACCATGCAATCATTAGTGTTTGAATCTCATTTGCAGAACTTGATATCAGTTTGGATGCATGTTTGGGTTTATAAATACTTAGTTTCATAATTGTTTCACATAGGTTTCATTTCTT
>APFE030401243.1:17626-40585 GCA_000404065.3 Pinus taeda | reverse complement strand
ATAGAAAATGGAAGCAAAATTTTGTTGCAAATGCACTCTCAAGAAAGGATGAGGATGTGGAATCATTGTTTTGTGCTATTTCTGTTATCCAACTAGATTGGATAAATGAAGCAAGGGATGAATGGAAGAAGGACGAAGAAGTATGGCCACTTATTCAAAAGTTGCAAAAGATCCCAATTCAGACAATATTGCCAGAAATTAAAGAGGAAGGAAAAATCATATTAGAACCTGGAGCAGTCACAGAAACAAGAACCCGACAACTACGAAATCAATCAATTTCAGAGTATCTCGTCAAGTGGAAGAACTTACCCGCTGAAGATTCCACATGGGAGGACAAGAATTTTATACAGAAGCATCAAGAACTACTCAAACGTTGAGGACAACACTTTCTGAAGGAGAGGGGCATGTTAGGCCCCTATACTACTAGTGTAACCCCTTATTGTTACTAGTACAACCCACTTATTATATTGATGTACCCACGTAGTGCCCATATTGTTACTATTGTGCCCCATAGAAGCCCACTATTGTTATTATTGTGCCCTTACATTATTATTCTTATGTCGGCTCTGATTATGTTATGACCCCTTAGACTCCTATATATAGAAAGGAGGTCTTTCCATTTGTATCATCCAATAATTGTTCATTTATGTAATTTAAAGGAGGTTGCCCCCTCGAAGAGGCTGAATTCTAAGGCATTGACCTATCTTTTCTATCTTTTCTTGAGTTGGTTTCATAACAATTTTTCGCATTTTTCAGGTCCTGAACTTCCGGAGTCGTTATGAGGCCCTAAATGACGTTTTTAGGGAAAACAAAGAGTATAGAAAAAATTCAAATAGATAAGCTTATTTGTGTTCAGCCTACTCTTCTAGATATTTGAAAAGAGGTATTATGATAGTGAAACAAAGATCGTATGCCAAAGTTGTGACCCAGGGAAATTGATGTACCAAATTACCCAAACATGGCCCATAATTTTTCCACTTCAACTTCAGGGTTATGTTTCTAGATTTTTAGGGTTTTCCATTGTTTCTCAATAATAAATAGGATTTGGAGCCTCATTGTAACACAATTCAGAGGCATGTAGCCGCCACATCTCTTCTCAAATATAAGCTACCATCGCCTGAGCTAGTCTTATTTACATTCTATTTGTAAGCATATTTCAGTATTTGATATTAATGAAATGAAGTGTTATTGTTGTTGCATATTTGTATTTATGGTTATATCTGTAATTTTTTGTGTTCCTATTTAAATTTGGGTCAATGGTATCAAAGCGATTTTCTCTCTCTATTTTTCTTTGCATGTCCCCAACGAGGTCAGGATATGAGTTACAACTTGAACTGGTTGAACCTTTGCAAGACCAACCTCACAAATCCCGATGACCTCCCATGGAGGAAGAAAAGAAAGACAAGGAAGCAAGAGAACTTTTCAAAATCTTGCTCGATGAATCCCTCAAGCAACAGAGGAATGCAATGATGGAAAACTTTGCCCAGATCCTTAAGTGGCTACCCGAGGGCGACGCATCTACTTCTAACAGCTACTTTGGAAGCAACACACCCTTTAAGGTACAAGTTAACTTTGACATTCCGATATTTGAGGGTCAAATAGATGTGGACACCATAGATAAATGGTTAAATATGCTAGAAGGATGTTTTTTTGTTCATGACTTTTTCAACTGGGAAAAGATTACTTTTGCTCTTCTCAAAGTTGCCCCCCATGTCAAGCACTGGTGGGAAACCTACCATGAGCAGAAGGATGAAAGTATACCCTCACTATTTTCGGCTGCAACCACTCAGGATTCATTCCTGGATGTCGTCAAGGAGCAGTACTACCATGTCGAGAGATATGAGGATAAATGCATGAAGTGGACCACAATGTGACAGGGAAGGGACCAAGATGTTCCAAAGTTTACCAATGCTTTTCATACCCTTCGTACGAAGTTGGGTATCAAGGATTCTGAGAAACATTTGGTACCCAAGTACTGTGGGTGCCAACACAGGTACATCCAGGATGAGATAGAGTCCTTGGACATCTCCTCACTTGGCACAGCATACCAATATGCTGTTAAGATCAAGCAGAAGCTTAGACAGAAAAACGAGACTTTAGATTTGTAAATCCTAAGCAAGAGAAATGCACACCCAAACCGTACAGAAAAGGGAAAGGCCAAGGTAGGGTGACCTAGGTGAACCCATCAAAGCCGTAGGCAAAGGAAAACACCACAATGACAAAGAAGGACATGGGAAAGTGGTGTGAGTTCCATAAGAGCTTCACTCACAACACGAGTGTCGAGCCAAGAAATCATTGGTAGCCAAGCTAAGGGCTTATGAGTCTGACACATGTTCTGTCTCTGAGTCAGAACCCAACAAGGTGAGTGAAAAAGGGAATCCAATTATTGACGTGGAGCCCAGTGCCACTGTGGCCACCACCAAGATCTAGAAGGGGGGAGCGCCTATTCCACTCACAGATGTGGGTGAAGGGTTCTCCACTGGAGTTCACTATTGATAGTGGGAGCCAAAAGAACCTCATTTCAGCAGATGTCATGAAAAATCTGGGCCTACCGACTACAACACATCCGAAGTCATACACCATTGGGTGGCTTCACCAAGGATGAGATCTCTATGTCAACCAGTAGTATCACCTTCCCTACAACATCAAGCCCTTCACGGATGAGGCACTATGTGATGTTTCTCCTCTTGAAGTTTGTGATGTATTATTAGGACAACCATACTTATGGAAGCGACATGTTGTATATGAGTCTACACCTCACTTTGTTATTATTTCTTTGGGTACTAAGTTATATAGGATACCGGAGGTATCCCCACCTACCGCCATCTCTTTTATCTCTACTAAGCAATGCAGTAAGGTCATCTCCTAAACTGGGAAATTCGTTTTCTTTCTGATTCACTCTCAAAGTAATGGGAAGGTCATAGCCACATCCATGGCCCCTGGGAAGGGTTCCTCCAAGCAGCAGAAGCAAGTGGATATGGTCATGGAAGAATATTGGGACATCTTCTCCTCACCCATAGGGGTACCCTTGCATTGTCAGGTCAAGCATTCAATTGATCTGACTCCCAGAGCACCTCTACCCAATGGGTCGATATATCTTCACTCCATTCTAGAAAATGATAGGTCAACTGGAAAATACAGGATTTTCTGTAGAAATGGCACATCTGACTGAGTTCCTCACCTTGTGGGAGCCTGATTGTACTTTTACAGAAGAAGGATGGGACCTGGAGGCTCTACATTGATTATTAGGCACTAAAAAAAATCACTTTCAGGAGAAGGTATCCAATCCCATCGATTGGTGATCTGCTGGACCAACTCAAGGGAGGCACACATTTCAGCAAGATTGATTTGAAGTCCGGTTATCACCAGGTTCCAATAGAGCCCACAAATGTATGGAAGACCACCTTTAAATTCAAGGAAGGAATTTTTGAGTGGTCAGTTATGCCCTTCACATTGACAAATTCCCTTGCTACTTTTATGAGGCTAATGGATGACATTTTGTGGCCCTTCACCAACTCGTTCGTGGTGGTTTATCAGGGCGACATCCTCATCTTTAGCAAGAGTTGGGAAGAACACTTGCAACACATTTGGTAGGTCCTTCAAACCCTTCGGCAACACAAACTATGTGCCAACTTAGGGAAATACACCTTTGGCATGAGCTAGGTACAATACTTGGGACACATCATAGATGAGTATGGCGTGCATGTGGACCTAATCAAGATAGAAGTCATCCAGGATTAGCCAGCCTTGACCACTCTAATGGAGCTTCACAACTTTTTTGGCCTTGCAAATTTCTATCGGAGGTTTGGGTTGGGATTCTCCCATATCACTTGGCATTTGAGTCGGATTACTAAGGGCGGGGTGAAAGAAAAGTTTTCTTGGTCTAAGTCCCAACAGAAGGCATTCGTTTAGTTGAAGAATTGCCTCTACTCTACACTGGTACTTGCACTTCTAGACCTGAAACAATTATTTGAAATCGAGACAAACACTTTATATTATGTTATTGGTGCAGTCCTCACCCAGCATGGGAATCTAGTGGCCTATCATAGTGAGACATTTTCTGATATAATTTGGAAGTACCCCACCTATGATAAAGAGATGTATTCAATCGTGCAGGCTTCCTGACAATGGAAGCACTACATTCTAGGAAGGAGATGATCATCCACATTGATCACCAACCTCTTCAGTTTATACAGACACAAGGTAAGTTGCAGAAAGATCGCCATCAGAAGTGGTCTACATATCCGCAAAAATTCCACTTGAACATTAAATACAAAAAGGGTAGCACCAATCATGTTGCAGACTACCTCAACTGGCCCCCAATTGCAGCACTGACTACTGTTCTCAACTCTTGTGGTCACGAGACCTCTAGATGGCTACAACTATACAAAAATGATCCAGAGTTTGCCTCGACATACCAGATGCTAGTAGCTCGCAAGAAAGTTCATGATTTCCACCTCTAGGACACATTATTACACTACCTAGGCCACCTTTGTGTTCCTTCAAGAGAGCGCGTTAAGCTGATTTGGGAGGTGCACTATAGTCGGGTCACATGACATTTTGGTGTGGAGAAAACTGTGGTTGTACTACAAAAGTACTTTTATTGGCCCAAACTTCAACTGGATGTTGGGAAATATATCAAACCTCGCACTTCCTATGCCATCGCCAAGTCAACCATCAAGAAGCAAGGCTTGTACACTCCTATGCCTACTCCTAACTAGCCATGGGAATCCATATCCATGGATATATGTCTGGCCTCCCTTCTACCGAGCATGGTAATGACTGTGTATTTGTGGCTGTGAATTTTTTTTCTAATATGGCTATATTGGTGGCCTACAAGAAGAGTATCATTGCAGAGGACATTGTCAAACTCTTTTTTGAACGAGTATGGGTACATTTTGGGATCCCGCGGACCATTATATTAGATCGGGATAGCACATTCCTAAGAACATTTTTGTTAAGGCTCTGGACACTATTGGACACCAAGCTCACCAAATCGACTACCTTCCATCCTCGGACTGAAGGCCGGATGAAGATCGTTAATAGGATGATAGTGCACATACTCCACATGTACAACTCCAAGCATCCTCGAACCTGGGATGAGAGCCTTCCATATGTTCAACGCAATTATAATAGAGCTCTCCATAGATCGACTGGTCACAGTCCCTTTCAAGTGGGTCTAGGATTTCAACCATTGTGTCTGATTGATGTTGCCATGCCTCATGCGACTACACAGACATAATCCACACATGTACCATCTGAGGCTAATAAAGAAACCAGATTTATTGAATGCATCCAACACATCCACTAGCAGGTTCATGACATCCTGGAGAAGTCAAATGCCAAGTACAAGCAATGACATGATCAAAATTGGGTTCCACACAAGTTTTAGGTGGGTGACAAAGTCTGGTTGCATTAGTAGAAAGAACACCTTACCGGAGCACATCAGAAGCTCACACCACTCTGATATGGTCCTTACACCATTAATAAGGCCATGGGAGACAATGATTTTGAGCTCAGAATCCCCCCATTCCTTGGCCTGCACCCATTGTTCAATTTTGGACCGCCTTTTACCATACTTCCCACCATTGCTAGACACATCATAGATTGCAGAACAAATCACACCAAAGATTTAAACCCAGACTACATGGAACATGCCACGAATAATCGAAATATGGACACATAGTTAAATAACACTCGCCAAAAAAAGATCCAACTATATCAAATTGTCAAATCTGGCCAACTCATGCACCAAGGCAAGTGGCTCACCAAGGACCAAGTTCAACAGAAGTTTCCCCATCTCATGGAGGCAGTCAACGAAATGGGCACCCTTGCTTCCTAAGGGGGGAGGACTGATCCAGGAGGATATTGGTGGAAAACCCTCCTATTCCACTTGTACCCGCAACACTGTCTCTTTCAATTTTTTAGTTTCCTTAATTGTAGCACAACTTACTATTTTTGGCATTTTTTGGCCCTTGAACTTCCGGAGCCTTTTTGAGGCCCTAAATGAAGCTTTCAGGGAAAATAGAGAGATAAGATTAATTACAAATGGGGTCACCGATTTATTTTCGGCCTATTCTTCTAGATCTTTGAAACGAGTTATTATGATAGCCAAATGGAAATCGTATGCCAAAGTTACAACCTCGGGAAATTGATGTACCAATTTACACAAACGAGGTCCACAATTTTGGCACTTCATCTCCTAGGGTTAGTTTTTTGGACATTTAGGGTTTTCCATTATTTCTCAATAATAAATAGGCTTTTGAGCCTCATTTTAACATAGTTCAGAGGCATGTAGCTGCCACATCTCTTCTGAGAGATAAGCTACCATCACCCGAGCTAGTCTTATTTCCATTTTGTTTGTAAGCATATTTGAGTACTTGATATTAATGAAATGAAGTGTTATTTATGTTGCATCTTTGTATTTATGGTTATATCTATAATTTCTTGCGTTCTTGTTTAAATTCGGATTACTTCTTCAGGTATAATTAATAGTGACCATTTCACTGGTAGTAAGAGTTAGTTGCTCCTTGATCCTCTTCTGAGCAGCCTCAACAGAGGTGTTAGTCTGCCATTCCACGCCATCATCATCTTCCTCATTGTGTAAGTCCTAGATCCCTTGAGGAGATTTTTCATCCTCTTCAGAAGACTCCTTATACACTATGCTTTCCTATGCTACTACCTTATGGTGTTTCCTTTGCAACATATGGTGCAATTGCTAGCCATACAATTTATAAATGCAATTGTTAATGTATAAAGATAATTAGGTATACTTTTTCTTTAACACAAGTATCAACAATACCCAATGACTTTGTTATGAAGTACTAAGTAAATCATGATATTCAATGTTCAAATCCTTGTGGGTCAAACAAAAAAAATCATAAATATGAAAAATATGATATTTCTTTAGTGAGGATAGACCAAAGGAGTAATAATGTGTTTGTTAAAGTTCCAAGTTTTAAATCATGTATTTACACATCCAACCATACTAAAAATTGTGAACTTAAAAATAAAAGAAACAAAAAAATACTATAAATTTATTATTGTGGCCCAGGTTAGATACAATCCCAACACTGTAAATTTATTGTTTCATTCTAACAAAATCCAAATGGATAGATTACCATTTGAAAACCTCATTATATTATTTAATAGATGGATTCACTTTTTGCATTGTTTTTCATTCATCTAGATCTAAAGTGCCTTCTTTAAATTCTTCTTTCCAAAGTAGTCATCATTTCGCTCAAATAAATTCATAAATAACACAGAAACCCCAAATAATGTCATTGCCATTATAATTTGCTAAACACATCCATCATGGAAAAATATATATATTAAGTCAAAGCATACAAATACAATAGTAGGGACAATGAAAGATCTACTTATTTCCTGAATGGTGAAACAATAAATTCAGAAATCGCTCTACTACATATATTAAGTACTCTATCCATCCTCTAGAAAAAAGAAGTACCCAATTTACATAGTTATACTAAGTACTTTGTCCATCCTCCAAAAAGAAAATCAATGCCCAATTTACATAGTTTTTGCACAGAGAATGCTATATTTCACAAATACATAGGAGCCAAAGTTTTCATAATCTAAAAAACTGACCAAACATGCCTGCTATAGATCTTAATTGAGGAGCATAGAGGCTAGAAGCATCTGCCTTCACCTCTGCTGCCTCTACTGCTCCCATCATTATCATGACAAGGACCAAGAGATTTGTTGATGCATACTTGCCTAATCCTACCATTTTGTTCTCAAACTCACTAGAAATATGTTGTTGCTAGTAGATACTGCAAGTCCAAACCTAAATCACAACTCTTTCCAAGAAAATTTCATAAAGACCACCTCAAATTTCAATCAACAATCTCCTCCGCTCTTGCAGCTTACAACAAAGAACTAAAGCCTTCCCCACAAACATAGTATAAAATATATGCCATGTGATATTAAATGATTACCAAAGATTTATGCACAACTAACAGTTGGGTGGGCACTAGTTAGGTTGGATATCCTTTGTGGCATCATTTCTTTGGTACATGTTGTTAATTCGTCTATTGTGTGATGCCCGTTGGTTTTAACACTACTCTACCCTAGGGTAGGGTCAAGAATGGCCACATTATTGGGGACATTTTAATGTGGTGGTTATTTTTTTTTAGAAATTTGATGAATTTTTTTGGTGAAAGGTTGATTAATAGTTCATTTATTAGTTGCAATGACTTGCTTGCAACCCACTTTGCATTTTTGGTCCTTTATTATTAGATGTCGATACTTTTGCGTACTTTTTTCTGTTCTTTTCTTTTTTTTTGCCACCTTAAATTGAATTTTAGCTTTTTTAAACATTTAACATTTTCAAGTAGTTGCACTTTGTTAGGGTACTTAAGTGACCCTATACAATTTACTATCTTGGAAAAGGAAAGTTGCAATTTGTTTTTACAAAGGTTATTTTATCATTATCAATGATAAGAACATTGGATGGATTGGATACAAATTAAGTTATCATATTTTTAGTGAATGTATGCATGGTACCTATAACAATTGAGATCTAAATTACTAGTTGCTTCATCCTAGTTGTCATTTGTATGAGGGGAGCTCTGCTTCCTTATTTCCATTATATCCTTGTTGATAAACTGCTAATATTCTTTAAGCCTAGTTTTGATTGAGTTATATGTAGTCTTGTTGTTTGAGGGAGTGGATGGAGTGTCCTTGTGAAGATTATGGACCAAGTTGTGTTGGCTTTGAGGGTGTTAATTATTTTTTTCTCATCATACTATTTGCATGTTGATAAATGCATAGATGCGAAGTTGGCGAGAGAAATGAGCATTTTTTTTATTGTATAAATTCCTTGCATATTCTCAATATTTTCTGTAGTTTCCAATGCATCTCTTTTTTTATATGATTTTTGATTTTCAAAACCAAACTTGAAATGGAAATCTAAATCTGCAGGATTTACCTTCAACAAAGGAGCAATTACAATGTTGTTGCTAGGGTTGAGTTCCCAAAGTTTCAAACTGGAATGGATTCACATTTAGCATAGGAGTTCTCTCATCGAACAAGAAAAGGAAGACTTTTGTATAGAGGCTATAGTATAAAGTTTCTTCTCCATAGAAATATCGCTCCAACACCAAGCCTTTAGAAATATCTTTTTGCGGACCAGATCCAAAAATAAGCACATTGAACTGGAAGAAAAAATTATAAACACAAAGACCCAAATTGAACTTCACTTGTAGCATGATATATTCCATAAATTATGCAATATATAGATCTAAATACTAAGTCTACTTCACAATTTCAATCACCCAATGTCCAAGGGAAACATACAAGAATTTAAACAGAGTGTAAAATATAATAGTTTACCCCCATAGAAAGATAGGAAACCAAAATGCCTCTAACACCAAACCTTCCTCAAATAGCTCCAGAGGTAAGAACATAAGACAGTTAAGTGGATTCATCGAAGAGATTACTGTAATATTTCCAAATTGCTAATGCTTTTATATCCTCAAGTTGCCTCAAGATTTTCCATTTTGCCTCATATAAAAAAATTGACTTGTTTCTAAACTTTGCAGACATATAACCCTGGAAATTAAGCTACTGAGTGGGGGAGATGATTCATAAAACTATGTCAATGCCTGAAATTTAGAGGTTATATTGAATGAAATCAAGTATTTATATTTTTTACTTATATCCAATAGTGGGAATGTTTTTAATATATTTCATAGTTATTCCTAGGACATGGGCATAGATCTTTGGTTTTAGGTAGATTTTGTTGGATATATACTATAATGTGGAGTATGGTAGACTATATTCTTGTTGATATGAGATCAATTATTAATGCAGAATGTGAGATCCACTCGGCCTTACCTTGGTGTCATCTTGGGTTGTGTATCCTACAGAATCAAGAATGCACAGTTTACATCATATGGGAAAACATATTATGTGCCCAAGAATGATGGCAAGAACAATGGCTCTCCAAAACATTGGTGCAAGAAATCATCATGATGCTTTTACAGATATAAGATGTCAAAATTGCTTACTAAAATAGAAATATGGAGCAATGTCATCAAGACCAATATCGTTAATGTGGTAAATGTGGAAAAATCCCTTGGAAGGAAACCTTCTTACACGATGAAGTTCTTTGGATGTGAATTGGGTGTCGAGTCAAAGTTTGACGAGAAGAATAGAACTTCTAATGTTAATGGATCCTATGAAAATGCAAAAATAATTTCTTTGTTGGAAGTTTTTATAAAAAGATATGTTCAGTGCTATGAATGTGGAAATCTAGAGACAAAAATTCTAATATCAAAGACACGAATGAAATCCTTGCGATGTGTTGCATATGGGTACATTACTGATGTAGATATGAGTGATAATATGACTACTTTTATTTTGAAAAATTATTCGGAACAAATGAAGGGAGGAAGTATAATCCCTAGAGTGATTCTTCAGTATTGTTAATGCATGGATTATTATAAGCCTTAGTTTGTTATTTCTAGGTTGGCATTAATTTTCATAGGGTAGAAGGAAAACAACCATGGATTATGGCTAGACTTCTTGATAGGTGAAAGGTATAAAAAAATCAGAGTAGTTTTTTTGCAAAGGAGACAAAAGAATGAATAAAACCCTAGAGTCCTTGTAACTGCCTCCTCCCACATTTACTCACTTTCACCAGTTTTCCCAGGGTAAACATGAGATGAGGGTCACTATGATTAGACTCAACCTCCTATATGACCTTAAGGAAATGGATTCAACAACTTAAGACCTTACTGACTTCCCTCGGGTGCTACAATACCTCTTAAAGAAACCCAACCCCTCTAGGTGTCCAACCCCTGAGATAACTCTCTTTTTCACTAACCTAGAGCCTCATTCGTTCCCTTGACAAGGCATGCAATTGACTGTAGCCCTTCAGTCGTACTGATAAGCCTACCTCCATGTGATTGTGGGCTTTTCTAATCAGTTCTATACCATCGACCTTGAATTCTGAGCCACTTTTTCAGGGCCAGGACTTAGGCCTCTTCCCAAAACTTAGTGAAACTTCTAGAAATGATAAATGACATAGAAACAACAAAGGTTATAAACAAAAACTTGAACTAGGACTTGATCTAACCCCTCCCAACCGGAGCTAAAATTCCATCAAACACATGGTGAACATACAACCTAGAGGCCAAGAATGCATATCTAAACATAAGGATCTGAAAACTTATCTGAGATTTAATAAGAAGGGTTTATGCCTTCTCACAATAGCTATCATAACACTAGTTAGGTCATGCATTCATTAACAATACATTCATTGAGTGAATTGTGATAAGATCTATACTTAGATTTTTCAATTAACCATGCTTATAACCATCATATAATGAGATAAATAAAAATGATAGAACAACCATTTAAGCCACATAATATCAAACACATTTACTCATCAAAACAAGAGGAACTTAGCTCCTATTAACCATATGCAAAATCCAACCAAGTCAGGGACTTCTGCGTACGACCCGACCATAAATTGGGCTAAACCAAATATTTCTTTCATCCAATCACCCCCATTCCATATTCCAAGCATGAATGTGGGATCTCATGGGATAAAACCATCCATGAAAAACAAAGGGAATCCAATGGTTAAACGACCTCCACCCTCACCATATCGTGATCTCACCTAAAACGGTCATGAGATCACAAAACCAAACGGAGCTTGGATTCCTCAAAATTCCCTCACTATCCCTTGAAGAAATTTCCTGTCTCCACCCACCTGTTGAGGGCTTCGTGGAGAAAAGCATCTCCACCCCTAACCCTTGGAATTTTTCTAAGACCACCTTAATCCAAAACCTTCCGTAACTCCATAGCTCAACTGAGAAAGAATCCCATCACACCATGGATATCCGTAAATGTAAGGGAAAGGATGAAACCACTATCAAAACCTAGCAAAATCCATGCCACAAATAGCAAAGATACCAAAATACACACATGCATATGCCATGCAGGCCAAAACTAGCTAGGAAACCAAACATGCAATAGGTTACCTGTAATTATTACTGTTAAAGTTGCATGATCCAACCTTTCTTTACTTTATCCTTGCTTTCCTTTGCTTTCCATGTCCTTCCTTTGCTTTCTTTCTTTTATTCTCCTTTTGGTGCTCTTCTCCTCTCTGAGACTAACTTCGAAACTGAACTAACAAAAGGTTGTGAACTGATCCTCAGAATCCTTTTTATCATTGATGCCTCTAATTTCTTCAATTTCCATTATTTGCTTTCAATTTCCTCCTCACATGCCACTTGTGACCTCTCACCTCCCTTTTCTCCTATTTTCCTTTATTTTCATAAAATTATTCCAATTAATGCCTCTTTGTCTTTTCAAATCCTTTTCCATTGCATTTTCTAATTTCCCTTTAGCCATAAATGCAACAAGTGATTCCCAC
This sequence comes from Pinus taeda, assembly GCA_000404065.3. Taxonomy (NCBI): domain Eukaryota; kingdom Viridiplantae; phylum Streptophyta; class Pinopsida; order Pinales; family Pinaceae; genus Pinus; species Pinus taeda. The sequence goes on along the minus strand of APFE030401243.1, from coordinate 28,179 downwards.
TAGGATATTTTTCCCAACATTCAACTTGGAATAAGTATCCAATGGCCTTGGTATTATTTTTCCTTTATTAACTTTATTACATGAAATTTTAAATTGGGATTGTTACAGACCCCTCCCCCTTAGGGTAACACCATCCTTAGTGTTCTATGACACCTACAACCAACAATTCCACTGAAAACCAAAACATACTTCCCATGAAGCTTTATAAGTTAGCTCGTTTCAGTATTTACAATAATCAACCTGTTGAAAACATGACAATCATACTATGTACTAGAGCTCTATAAATCCAACTTGATACAATATTTACAATAATATACACATATATACATATGCACATTTTCTCAACTAGCAAATAAAATGATATGATGCTCGCATCAACAATGAGGAAATTCAGAGGCTCACACCTCCACCCTCAAAGTAATACCAGGATTCACTTCCTTCCTAGCATGTCTAGAATCCACTACCAAAGTCAAACCTGCATACAATATCCAATGCTATGATCCTTGCACTACATGTTCCCTCAGTGAACAATTACTGACTCATTATTCCAGGGCACGCTCCCATTGTGCATTTGATTCCATTTGGTGATGCTAATGACCAAAAAAAATCCATTCCTTGGCCTTCCCTTATCTGCTACACAGTTCCTCAGGCAATTCGGTCACCCCCTTCCATGTAGTCACTCACCTTCCAAGTTCCTTGACAACCCCTTTCCTGGGCAAACCATCCCTTGGTAAGGTTTCCTCACATTGGAAGGTCCAAAAAACAAGGCATATCCCTACCTCAAAATCATCGTACCAGTCATAGCATGCTCATAGCAATCAATGGACATTATTAGGTATCGGTGTCCCACAAGGGGCCTACTCCTGAATGCTTTACCATCATACTACTACCTGTTCCAATTCCTTTTGTCATTGCTGCTAATTCTTGCAGTCAATTTCAACCATCCAGCTTGGGAATTTCCATGCTTTCCTATACCAAGCACATAATTTCCATTAGACTAAAGTGGAATTGAAATAAATTCAAATCATACCTCATTGGTTGCCCATTAATAAGGTCCACTTGCAATTTCGTTTACTTCCTATCACAACAAGTCAAACCAAATCTTTGACCAAATCATCATGTATAAACATATCACATATGTTTCACTCAAACTCAACCATCATAAATAAAAATCATAGATCACATGCAACCATCATAAATCAGAGTCATAGATCACACATATAGTTAAAATTGAAATAAAATATCTATACTTATATTTCAAACAGTTCTTTACTTTTTCCTTTGTTCTTTATCCTTTCCCCACACACATTGAATCGATTTCCAAACCTAGCAAGAACATAGTGCCTTCTCTTTAAGAAACAATGGAATCTAGAGACTAAATTGCCTCCTCCCTCAATATTATCAATAAGGGTATCCCAAGACTAAACCACCTCAACCCTCAATAACAACAACAAGGGAATCTAGAGACTAAACTACCTCAACTCTCAATATCAACAACAAGGGAAACAAAGACTAAACCGTCTCAACTCTCAATATCAACAACAAGGGCATCCAAAGAGTAAACCACCTCAACCCTTGATAGCAACAGGTGTATCCCAAGACTAAACTATATCAACCATCAATATCAACAAGGATATCTCGAGACTAAACCACCTCAACCCTTAATAGAAACAACAAGGCCCAGACAGTCTCGTACCTGCCTATGTTATCATATTTCACAACACATACACATACACAATGTACAACACAACACATACACCAACACCCACTGTACAACATGACACGTACACCTACACTCGGTGTAAAACACGACACATGCACCTACACTCGGTGTACAACACGACACAGACACGTACAGCCAGTATAGAACACAACACATACACCTACACCCAGTGTATGACACAATACATATATGTGCACACCATACAATACCACGAATACACATGTTACAATACAACAACTGCACAATACTTGTAAGATCATACCAAATATACACAACATGTATGATGTGTACACAATACCACATGTACACAATGCCACATGCACGTGTACACAACACCTCTTACACAACGTGTACACAACACCTCTTGCACAACGTGTGCATAACACCCAATGTACACATCACCACTTGCACAACATGTACACATCACCACATGCACATGGCGCCACATGTACAACATGTACATAATGCACATGCACACAATACCAAATGTACAACATGCACACAACACCATATGTACATAGCACCACATATCTAACATGCCCATGACACCATATGTACACAACACTGCATATACAACATGTACACAACACCAAATGTACATAACACCATATGTACATAGCACTATATATACACAGTACCATATATGTAGCATGCACACAATATTATATGTACACAATACCACATATGCAACAGTCGCACAACACTATATATGCAACATGCACACAACACCATAGGTACATTGTGTACAACAAATACACAATAGTAGTATTGCACATCCAGAAACACACTGTCTCTACCAAGCAACCTTACTTATGGTGTCTTGTCCATGATTGTCCCAACATGCCACAAATCATATTTCTTTCATTCCATTGATGTATCCTTTAGCATTAGCAGTCCATAACATAAACATAGGCATAGTACAATCACATAATACTAAATCATATCCACATGATACTAACCTCATAAATATGTTAGGGCTACTCTTCCCACTTGATTCCTCATAAACCAGAGGCCTCTTCATGTCATTCACCTGCATAAGAAATCATTCCTCCACAAGAATGATCTTTAACAACCCTATCAAATAATGACATACATACATACATGTATACATATATAGACAAACATAATCATAATCACAACATAATTTCCAGATATCACAAGGTCAAGGTTAAGAGAACTCCCTTTATCAGTACACAATATGCACAACATTGAGAACAACAATTCCCAATATAGCCAAGGCATCTCACACCTCAAATCCATTTACTTTACCTTTCTTGTTACCTTTCTCATGATTGTCCTCCCACCATCCATTTACCCCAATTAACCCAACTAGTCCAACTAGTTATCATATTCTTGCCTTCAACTTCCCTTATGCATGCATCAAGCTTCATCTGGGTCTTACATTACCTGTTGGGTTTCATTCATCTTCATTGAGATCCATTAACTTTCCTCTTTTTCAAACTAATTCCCAATACCCTCAAAACATGAAATGTAAGAACCAGAAACAAGAAAAAATAAAACCATGAAACACCAATAGCAAAACGACACCACAAACAAGGTGGCAAGGCCTTGCATCAAACGCAATCAAAACCCATAAATCAATCTCAAACAAATCACAAAATACTGAAGGCACAAAAATCCCAACAAACACCATGACTCAACCCCATGGATTCCCAAGGCCTCCAAGGGAAATTCAACCTGAGCCTTCTTCAATATTTCATGGCAGTCTCTTTTTCCATGTTAACAACATTCCCGCTTTGTATTTAAAGAGACATGAATAGTTTGGCCTGCAAGGACATAGTCGTGGGTATTTAGATCTTCCTTTTCCATCGCAAGAAAGGAGACCACCACTTTAGTTTTCATTCCGATAGAGACACATGCGAGAGCTATATTTCATTGAGAGGTGGAAGAGAGATTTATAGGGCTTAGTGAATTAGTTAGGTAGTTAGTGTTGTAAATGAAGGAGGCAGTAGATCGAAGGGCCTAAAACATTTCAAACGTCTAACATTTAATCTGATGGTGCATACGGGTACATAGTGGCAGTTGGGGAGTTGTTATAAAATGGGAATGCCTTACAACATAATAAAGATAAAAAATAAACCTCTCCAATCATTAGGCATATAGGTAAGGTTACAGTAATTAACAAAACATATATTTAACAAGTATAAGAAAAATATGTTAGAACATTTAGTTAGGACATGAAAGTATCTTTAAAGATGAAAAGAAGAATTACTCATAGTGGTTATTTACATTTATGACCAATTTATTGTGCAATTTTTAATATGGCGTGATTTTATGACCAATTTATTGTGCAATTTTTAATATGGCGTGATTTTTATTTTTATTTTTAATTATATATAATTATTATTTTTTAATTTTAATATTGTTTGAGTCAACATTACATTACATTACTTAATTCTTTACATAACTAATGTTTTACAGCATCGCTGCATACTAGATGTAGAGTGCCTCTTGATGTAATGAAACAATATGAGAGCAATTTTCATTAAATCTACTTTGCTAAAATAAAATAAAGGTAGAATATTGCAATGATTTTCAATAGTATTGCCATCAATATGCCTTATGGTCAAAAAAACATGTTGGAAAATCTTTGGCAAGGTTAGCATGACTAGAAGTAGAGTGTTATTAAAGATCGATCAAATTGTCTTCCAAAAGAAGAGTGCCAAGAAAGCAAAGAAGGTATTCTTTTAGCATTGATGTTGGACAAATAATCTAATATGGTTATCTCTTTCCAAACTAAGGAATATCTATATTGCACAATCTACAAGTCATTTTTCTAGTAATTTTTCCAACTAGGATCTCTACAACTAGCTATTGATGGCCAATCACCGTATACATTATAGGTTCTACGTCAAAACTTAGAAACTATAGCATTGGATTAGAAAGTTTACAATTTACCATTACTGATCATTGGGATTAGCCAAATCTAAATGATAATGATTTGAGGGAACAATCCCCCCTCCCCACCCTTTGTTTTTATAGAAGTTGCACTCCTCTCTGATAGGAAATTAACAAATTAAATAAAATGAGAATAAATAGAGAAAAGAAAGGGCTTGAGAGACCTCAAATATTCATAATAATATAATATATATTGATATACACATAAATAAAATTATCAATCATGAATTTCCAGCACAATTGTAAGTAAAGAATAAAATATTTGGATGGATGAAAAATAATTATAGAACACGTTTGTTGAGAACTTCAAAAGACAATTGCATTCAAACTCATTGGGATGAAATAAGTTGCACCCTCACAATCTAAATCTTTTGAACTTGGAGTCTAAAGATTACACTAGACATGAACTCTTACTAGTTCTCCGCGCAACCTTTTTTTGTTTAAATATGCAAGTGTTTAAATAAAAGTTTGTAATATTTGAGAAATTTAAAATGCATTCATCCATTTAAGGACACAGATTGGGTTCATGTGATCCATATGACAAGGAAAAAATTTAGAAGAAGAAATAAACTACAATTAGAAATCAACCTTAGTGCTTGGAAAACTCCATAATTAAGAAGCTTGTATGATTACTAAGTGAGAAAAAGAAAGGTAGGAGTTAGATCCTAGACTTGGGAAAACCTTTAACCGAGGCACGTTTCATGGGAAACATCTCCATCACATGATTTGTGATGAAGATATCATAAGAAATATGATGAAAGTGGATCTTGGACAAGAGGGCACCAACACCAGGTGTCGAAAAACTGATAATTGGTGTTTCCATTGGGAATGTGTGAGTAGCTTGGTGGCATGGTGGATGTGAGTGATTGAGGACCCAACTTGGCCTAATAATGGGTGAGGAGGCCCAAGACAACACCATGAGGAGCAACATGGATGCCCAAGACATGGGCCAATACACCCCTAAACAAGCAACCAAGTGGTAAATGAGGTTAGTTCGGATGATTTGGATTGAGGGGAGGGAAACCCAATGGAACAAATGGTGTTTTGAGTCCCTAAGATGAGACAAGAAGGATCAAGCAAAATTTTTGCATTAGCTAGGTAAGACGAGACAAGTTGAGCTGAAATTTGGTGTTAAAAAAGTGAGACAAGATGAGATGGGTGAGCCAAAATTTGGCATCGGTTGGGCGACATGAGTCAGGAAATTCAAGAACATTGGTTGGATGAGACAAGATGGGCAAGCCAAATTTTGGTGTTGGATGGAACAAAATTTTGCATTAGAAAGAATTAATTTGGGACCATCTGAGACAAAATGGGTGGAACAAGTCATATATATACACGACTCACACAATGGAAAGAAGGAAGAACTAGGTAGGAATTGGGAGAAGAATTAAAGATGACAAGGCACAAGAAGAACAAGGTTTAACAAAGAGAAGATGAGTAAGGGAATTCACGATTGAGTCTTGGACAAGCGAGGGGAGTTAGAATGAGCTTGGGTATGTCCTCGTGCAAGGCTTGTGGACCTCTTGGATGACTTAAGCCAAGTCAGTCTATCTTCGTCAAGACGAACCGTGTAGGTGGTGGAATGACACGCAATAGGGTGGAAGGGTGACCCAGTATGGTCCTAAGGCTATGACAACAAGTTCTTTGAGATTGCTTGGGATTTATTCATTTTGAAAATTTGTGGACCAATCCTTTTCTCATAAAATTGTTGTAATTTGTGGATTTAATAAAAGAAGAAGGCGGGAGAGTCGGTTCATGTATAAATTTGTGCATGTGTATGATGATATTGATGATGGATCAATTCCTTGCATATAATCTTCATTTATTTATGGAAGAAATAATTAACTGAAGTAGAAGTGATAACAAGATTGCTTGCAATGTATCGAAGAGTTGTAATATTCCCCTATGTAACTAATGATATAAATAATATATGAGTTAAAATATTGTGAGGCGTATTCCAATTGAAGTAGATCTATAGTCCATGAGGAAGAAGTAAAACACATTGACCTTGCATACTCGAGGGACCGCGGTGTGCCCAAAAGGCACCTTGTGACTATAGGAAGCCTTGGGTTGTGACATGTGGTATCAGAGTCGATACCAAGAATAGGTGTATCTCTTCAACACATGTAGATGGTATCAGATCTAATACAAAATTTATACCAAGTAGAGGTAGAGGAGTTCTCCACATTTCTCTTCTACCACTCGAAGGTGGTATCAGAGCATACCACTTTACATATAGTTTGTACTAAAGGAAGTAAGGCAAAAGGAAGATAGTAGGGATAGTTTCCTTTTGTTACAGGTTATTGGCACCTATGTAATCGGTTTCTAGGTGGGAGAAAGGGTTTTGGCTAGTAGCTCTTCATACAGGCTGAAGATGGATGGCCCCTTGAGACTGGCCCATGAAGGGTCATTATAGGATAAGGTTGTAAACAAGTGCTTGATAAGTATCCAAAGTATTGCAAGGCGATTGTCCAAGCATTTGGAAAAATTGAAAGAATTGGCATCAAACATACAAGAATTCTAGATGGAAGTAGAAGAAGGCATGAAGTGTCCCATGTCATGTAAGGGAGATAAATTGTTATAGATGTTTAGAGGAACACTTGGTGGAGTTTTTCCCACAGATGAAGGAAGCTTGTGAAACTTCTAAGAGAGTCCAAGTTGATGGAGAGTAAGGGAAATTAAGCCCTCCACATAATGACTAGTTGAGTGTTGACTGCAAGAAGGAGGTATAGTTCAACTAGACAAGCCTTGAGATGGAACACCTACAAAAGTCTAAGTAAAAAGAAGTTCCACGAAAGGAACCTAAGGAAGAGTTGTTATCACCTAAAAAGTGATTGCCTAACTATTTTCCACTAAGATGATTGAGATACACCATGTAGTATGAGTTTTATACATAAAAACCCACTTTCACCTTAACAAATAATTTAGAGATCTGCTTTTCCTAAATTATTTCTATTTGCCAATTTGATTATTTCTATTTGCCCATTTGAAAATAACCCAGAAATTCATTTAATTAATTTCATGTTATTTTCATATTTAGTCGTTTTGTAAAAATAATTAAAAAAAAATCACCCATCCATAGGAATAATTAAATTAATCACTATTTATTTATTATTCCTTAATCATTTAACTTCTCTCTCTCTCTCTCTTGAAATAATTATTAAATCACTATTTACTAATTATTTCTAATTCATTTTGACTACATTACCCATTATTATGAAATAATAATTAATAATAATTAGTAAATCACTATTTAGTAATTATTTATAACTCACCTTGACCATATCTTCTTAAAGTAATTAATAAATCAATTTTTAGTATTAATTACTTTAACGACTTTGCTTACTTAACACAATTAATCATTATTTTTTAAGTTAGTTCACTAAATATTTTTTTTTACTATTTCATTATTTATGAGAGATGTTTTCGGCAATAATCACATGAAAGTTTGTTTGTCATTTCGAATGAGCAAGTGTGGTTCATCGTTAGGACAACAAGATGAAGAACCTGGCAACAAATTAAATAGAGAGACCGATCATCCCAACTCTTAGAAAGAAACAGTTGATTTTGACCGAAGGAAACAGCTAGAATTGACTGGACTACAACAAAATTAGACTAGACTAGGAGTTAGGGGAAGTTTATTAATTAGTTAGTTAATTAATTAATTAGCTAATTTGTTAGATTAAATTATTTTTATTTAAATCTAAATGTAACTAAATATATCCGTTAAAAATTTAAAAATTTAATCAACAATATGTAAAAACTTATATTATTGTGGGATAAATCAAAGTTTATTAATTAAATAATTAATTAGTTAAATTAAATTAATTCACTTGTTTACCATGTATATTTATTTAAATGACTATGCATTATCTTCTTTTAATTTATATAACTGATCATATATGAAGGATTATGGGACAGGTTAGGATAGAACTAAATTAATTAAATAGATAATATGTTTATTAAGCAAATTTGTTTTTATTTAAATGCATACGTCACTAAATCTATTATGTGATAAATATGTTAATTAGTTAATATGTTTATTAAGTTTATAAAGTTTAAATATATATGTTTGTAATTCCTTATGTTTATAAATAAATTTATTAATTTGTATATCAAGTTAAAAAAAATAATCATAATAATAATAATTAAAAGAAACATTATTAAGAACCTAACCTTCTAATTACTAAGGGAAGTTTTGTATCTTATTAATTTCAATTTTATATGAATGAAAATATATGAATAAGAAAGGAATGAGTACCAAGAAAAAAGGAAAAATAACAAATCAAAAGAGAAAGGAACGTGCGGGAATTCAAACAATCCAGAAGCTAAAGAAATAAAGCAATAAAAGAAAACAATCAGAACAAAGAAGGGTAAAAAATGGGGCGAGGGGGCGGGGGCTATGAGGAAAGGGCAGGGATCCAACAACTACTAATCTTCTAGCCGTCATCCCTATTGAGATTGATCGGCTTTCTTTCAATTTCTATGCCCTCCCTAGATTTACAGTGATGAAAAGGAGAAATATTAGCAATAATTTGGTCTCCTCAATACATATATGATGCTTAGTATTCTCTGCATGCTCTGCCAAGGCTGAAGACCGTGTCCTCCCATGCTTAATGTCAGCTGCGTGTTCATGAATCCTTTGATTAATAGAGTGCTCAGTTTCACCAATGTAGGGGGTCCCACAGGAACAAGGAATAACATATACTCCTTTCATGTCCTTAGGGTCAACAGGGTCTTTTACATATCTAAGAGAGCTACGAATGGTGTTAAGGGATCTAAAGGTTGAGGGAACATTATGCTTACTAAGGATCTTAGCAATCTTGTTAGTGGCCCCTTGAATGAAAGGGAGATGCACCCTTGAGATTCAATATTTAGGGTCTTTTTTAACCTTGGGACTTTGCTAGCTATAAAGAAGGCTTTCCGACCTTAGTGCCTACTATATCCATTATTAACAAAAACATTAAGGAGATGGGATTTCTATTTATTTAGGTTCATTTAATCAGATATTCTTAGTGAATGAGTGGCTAGTGCATTGAGAACACCCAACTTTTGAGCAAGGAAATGATGGGTGTTCTCATCAAACTAGCCACTCGTGCACTGAGAATATCTGATGAAATGGACCTTGATAAAGAGAAAGCCCATCTCCTTAATGTTATTGCTAATAATGGATATAGTATGCACCAATGTCAGAAAGCCTTCCTTATAGCTAGCAGAGGTCCCAAGGTTAAGAAAGACCCTAAAGATCGAATCTCATGGCTGCATCTCCCTTTCATTCAAGAGACCACTGACAAGATTGCTAGAGCCTTAGGAAGCATAATGTTCCCTCAAAATTTAGACCCCTCAACACCATTCGTAGCTCACTTAGATTTGTAAAAGACCCTATTGACCCCAAGGACATGAAAGGAGTATATGTTATTCCTTGTTCCTGTGGGACACCCTATATTGGTGAAACTGGGCGCTCTATTAATAAGAGGATTCATGAACACACAATTGGCATTAAGCATGGGAGGACAAGGTCTTCACCCTTGGCAGAGCATGCGAACAAGACTAAGCATCATATATGTATTGAGGAGACCAAGGTTATTGCCAAGATTGATCCTTTTCATCACCATAAATTTAGTGAGGCCGTAGTGTTGGCATTATGGTTCTGGTATGAATATATGTTTCAGATGTTGTACTTGATGGCAACACCCATGGCATGGCTCTCATTTTGATGAAAATAAAGAAGTACGCAGGAGAACAGTTCAGGAGGTGTGTACCCGCAGGTATACCGTGCAGGGACCGCGTCCAAATACGCGAGTTACCCATTCATGGGATGCGTACCCCAGTGCACACACTTCAAGGCAGTTAAGCGCCCACATGTGGGGTTTCTCATGGTATTTAGCCAACGGTATTGTGTTATCATGGT
>APFE030401243.1:841-13066 GCA_000404065.3 Pinus taeda | reverse complement strand
AAAAAGAATTCATGGACCAATCGGGTGTCAAGCCACGGATCAAGTGTCGGTAATACCGAGGAGAGAATGAACCGTCGGATCACTACATATCGTGACCGTCGGATTGTAAGTTACAAAATGTACAACGGTAAAGAAACACACTTTACTTAACTCTATACCTAACTCTATACTAGACCAAGTTGAACTTAACTATTTCCTATGTGTCGGAATATCCTAACAGACCCCGCATAAACCCATGCGCGATAGCCAAATTCCATAAACCATTGACATCGGGACACATTAGACTAGAGACTCAACATACAAAATTGACCCAACCATGCTGCATTCCAGAGAAATCCCTTTCCATTCCCACCCGACTAACACTTTTCCAGTCACCCCAAATACCCACAAACAGAGACGATGATCCATAAATGCAAGGATAACATAATTAAGAGTGGAGACATACTCGTGACAAAGACCTTGAAGGAGGAGACAGAGCCGACACCTTCCCAAGACGATGAGTAGCTCAGACTAGATCCACAATGAACAGAGCACACATACCGACTTACTAAACTCGAGGAGAGCAAACTTACCTTCACCACTTTGTTCATGCTTATGCCACCTTCCGGCTCGACATTAAACCCTCACATGTGCACTTCTACCTCTCCAAGTGTTGCGTGCATGTGGAAAATGGCATAAAATTGTCTTGAAATCTGTATATTAGACAATAGACCAGGATGTACCCATAAGATCTAGCACACACCCCAATCAAGAATTTATTATTATTATTGAATATAATGATATTTTTATTTAAAAATAATAATTAACATTATTCCTATATTTTTTGAATCATTGATCGGAGAATCCACAGTAAGAGAATTTTTACACCAACGTTTCGAATCCCAAATGGGATCCATCATCAGGGCTCAGAGAAAGATGATAAAAGAAGAGCAAGAAGGAATAGATAAATACTCAGAAGGAATGAAATTGAAGGGATAGCACAGGTCGACTAGAAAAATTAATAATGAAAATTAAAATTACACTTAAAATTAACTTTAATTTTTATAAATTAATTTTTATCAAATATTATCATTTAATTATTAACATTAAAATAATACCTAAAAAAAACATAAACTTTATAAAACCTAACAACAATATTAATATTAATATCTATAAAACATAATATATATATTAATATTAAAATCATAAACCTAATAACTATCTAACAATAATATTAATATAACCTAATTTCTATCACATAAATTCTTAAAAAACTTAGTCTAAATATAACTTAATATTAAAACTAAAATCAGACTTAATACTAAAATCTATAAAATCTATAACTAAAATAATCATAAATTATAATAAAATTAAAATCTATAAAAACTTAATATATAAAGTATAATATATATAAAATAATATCTAAAGAACTTAATATATATAATAATATTAAATAATAATATATATTTATAGAACTTAAATATATATATAATAAATGGATCAATATATATAATATAATATTAATATAATACATATAATATTAATACCATTATTAATACATTATATTATATAAGTTATATGTAATTAATATTAATATTAATATATATGATATATGAACCATTATAAATATATATTAAGTTCTAATAAAATATATAATTATTTATAATATTATTTATATATACTTCTTAGATATTAATTAATATATATTATACTATTATATTTAAGTTTTATAGATTTTAATTTAATTATTAATTTTTATAAATATATTTTAAGTTTTATAGATTATAGATTTAGTATTAAGTCTGAATATAGGTTTTTTTAATATTAAGTTATATTTGACTAAGTTTTTAGAATTTATGTATAGAAATTAGGTCCATATTAATATATTGTTAGATAGTTATTAGGTTTATGATTTTAATATTAATATATTATATGTTTATAGATATTAATATAATATTGTTGTAGGTTTTTAAAAAGTTTATGTTTTTAAGGATTATTTAAATGTTAATAATTAAATAATAATATGATAAAAATTAATTTATAAAAATTAAAGTTAATTTTAAGTGTAATTTTAATTTTCATTATTCATTATTAATTTTTCTAGCCGACCTGTGCTGTCCATTCAATTTCATTCCTTCTGAGTATTTATCTATTCCTTCTTGCTCTTCTTTTATCATCTTTCTCTGAGCCCTGATGATGGATCCCATTTGGGATTCGAAACGTTGGTGTAAAAATTCTCTTACTGTGGATTCTCCGATCAAAGATTCAAAAAGCATAAACCACAGATCTCTAAAATCCAATATCCTAATCATCATCAAAGACTTGCTAGGATCCTTCATTATCAGGGAGGTGAGGTCTATACAACGTCATTACAATGCAATCGGGTTTATTCATCGAATCAAAATATTTATGCCTTGCAACGTACATTGCTAGATGGTCGTCAATAACATTAACCCTTTGGTTCATATATGTGATGTTGAAACTTTTAAGTTCTAATTTTGCATCCCAAGCAAGGGTTGTATAATACCTCATTAAATTTTTTGAAGGAGCATAAATTCTTTTGATTTGGTTGAAAATTAATTTAGAATCTCCAAAGGTTGAAAAATTTTGAATTCCAAGGAAAAAGGCATTATTTAACCCAAGTAACAAAGTCTCAAATTATGCTACATTTTTTGTACAAGATAAATTCAAAAGGTAAGAATAAGAATATAATTTTCCAAAAGTGTCTTACAGAAGAATACCAACCCCATTGGCTTCTTATGATGATGCCCCATAAAAGAACATATGCTAAATTAAATTTGAATCAGGGGTGATATTGACAACAACTTGGTGACTAACTTCTTCTTCATTAAATATTGAATAAATTCCAAGGTCCTCTTCGATATATTTAACTAATGGTTGGGGAAGATTTTAAATGTAAGGGGTTATTCTTTCTTTCCTATATATAATTATGTTCTTGGGAACTTTAGGAATGATGAGATGAGATCCATCACAGGAATAATAACCACCAACCAGTGATTTCTAGTCTCTAGCAAGAATGATTGAATAATTACCAACCGATGTATCAATTAATTGAACATTACATGTTGTGTGGATCTCAGGATGAGAACACAATAGTAAAGTAAGATCACTAATTTCTCCAATGATGGTTTTCTTCTTGAAGGCTAACATATTTATGGGAATTTCATTAGTACATGTGAGTCCCAGTATTTCCATGATGGTTTTGGACATAACATTTGGGAAAGAACCTCCATCTCTTAGACAACAATTAGCTATCTTATCAAAATATTCACGGAGACATAGAAGGGTGGGTTCTTTGGTTGTCTGAAATTTGTTAACACTTCATTAGAAGAAATTTCAGCCTAAAAGTGCCCATGAAATTGTCATTTACATAATATGTAAAGAAATCAAAATCATTTAAATTTGTAAAGAGGCACATGTAAATGTTTTGGAGGGAATAAAGAAAAAAACGCTTTTTTGTTTTGTTTTGTTTTGTTTTTTTTAAAATTGTATTTTTGGCTTATCTCCTTATAGGTTTATTCAAATTTCAAGTGTAGACACCCATTGGATGTGGAATTAAATTCCATGTCCAACGAGTACCCATTATGCATACTTTTGAGGAGACCCACATTGATAAAAAATGAAGATACATTAAAAAAATGTGTTGAACATGTTTTTTAATGTATCTTAAATTTTTATCAATGTGGGTCTTCTTAGAAGTTTACATACTAGGTATTCGATGGATTAAACAAGTTTCCATACTTTAAATTTGAGTAATCCTATAAGGAGATAAGACAAAAGTAAAATTAAAAAAAATAGTTTTTGTTGAAAAATGTGCAACAAGAAATGCTAAATTTAGGAATTGCTAAAAATAGCATGTCTAAAAATAGCAATTTGGTCAATGAGAAGTTTCGCCAGCTTGGGTGAGAGGTGAAACTACTAAAAATAGAATCTTCTAAAAATAGCATTTCTGGGTCCCTTCCCATTTTTAGCAATCCCTGGTCTAACTATAGGAAGTAAAAACGAATTTGGTCTTACTAGTAGTTTAAAATATTAATTAATTAATCTCCATGAGTTAATTAGTTAAGGAAAAGCAAACTTGAAGTCTTTGTGAGAACATGCAATTATTTGTCCATGCATTCGAGAATGTGTTCTTGATTTGCTCCACTGGTTGAGGAATTAAGGATGAGTTCTATATTGAGAGGATCAGTTGACTTAGTTTAACTTAGTGAAGTTCAGTTAGATTAATTTAACAAGTTGTTAAATTAATGAGATATAGTTTTTTGATGCTTGCATGCATGTGACAACTATTATTTTCAAATAATTGTGTATTCACTCATGCACAACTCATGCATGTCAGTTCTATCAAAGACCCAGTTGAGATCAGGGAAGAGACAGTGTACTATCAGTTGGATGAATATTTTTCCTATAAAGGAAGCTCATCCATGATGAAGATTGATCTCCTTCAGGTTTCTGCAGTTAGATCAGAGGTTAGTGAGTGTGTGAAGAGGCCAATTCACACATGTGACATCACTGGACCCCAAGGAAATTGCACAAGTAAATAGGAGGCTTGGAGGGAAAAGGAGAAGGTTTGTGAGAAGTGTTTTACTGTCTATGAGCAACAGAGGGATTGTACTAAAAGCTGGATAGCTTCCGAGCTAAGGCTTTGTGTAATCCAGACTATATTTCCACTTGTATGATAATACAAAGATGGGGATTTACGCAGGTGCTTTCCCCTGGTAAATTCTTCTGTGTTATGTGTGTTTGCTTTCTCCATATTAGTTATATGTGTTCTTATTGATGTTGCTCATGTTCGATTAAGCTTCTCCTAAATTGGTTGTAGGAGTAGATCAAGTGTTTTTCTTTAGTACATTGCATTACTAGGTGATCTAGAGTGGGAATTTCTACATGGTATCAGAGCTAGCTGATTTGTAGAAAAAGTTCTACATGGTATCAAAGCTAGCTGATATATAGAAAAATTCTACAAAATTCTACATGGTATCAGAGCACAGGTGATCAAGGAGAGAACAATATACTCAGAGGATATTTCAAAGTTTTGAGTTCTGGGCCGAGAGCTTGTCGAGAAAATATGAAAATTTCTGTAAAAAAAATTTAGAAATAAATAGTGGACTTGGATTGCTTGTGGAAAAAAAAAATCGGCTAAATCGGAGTTCGAATGAGGGAGATATCACTGATTTAAAATCAACTCTTTTTCCAAAAAATTTCATGACGACGAGAAAGTGGAAATAGATTGGTGTGCTAGGCAAAAACCTGTATGCACTTGAGGTACAACATGCATGCAAAGCCTTGAGGAGCAGGGCAAAGGTTAGGTACTTGGTGGTTGAGAGGGAGAGTAAATTACCTCTCAACATACAGCACCAAAAGAAATCTCAGACGATTGTGGAGGAGCCACGATTGGTGCATCAGCTTTAGGAGGTTGTGGAGCAACCACAACAGAGGAAGCTAGGAGGAGATCGACTAGAGATATCTACTCATGCAGAGGCCTTCAGTAGGGGGAAAATTCGAGCCAGGTGGGTAATGGAATCACATCCAACCATACCTCTAGGTAGGATGTGGGCGGTATAGAGTGATCATCCCAAGGAGGAGTGGTAGGATCCTTGAGGTACCCAACCTCTTGGATGAGACCTTGCTACGGGAGCCCCGATGTGGAGTAGCAGGAACTGATTGATTGGGTAGAGACAGATGCGGATGGAGCAACAGAGAGACCTACAGTGCAGGGAATCCTAGGATAGTGCAGATCATGTAGGCTAAAACAATGCGAAAGGCACAAGTGTGTTGTACAGTGTAGGTTAGCACAGAGAAGGGTGCAACAGTTCGAGATGCATGGAGATGCTGCAGTCGTAGAGGTCAGAGAGGGAGCACTTGTTAGTAGCAGGTAGAGCTTCAACATTAGAGTATTTTTCTAGCCCAACAGAGTGGTCAGTTGGGAGTTTTTTGTTCCGAGTGTTGCTGGAGCAACCACACTTGGTAGATGTGTTGCATGCAGAACATTCCAGAGTTACAGGATTGGGTTTGAGAGGAAACCTTTCTTGTTGAGAGGGAGTGTTGAAAAATGTGCATCAAGAAATGCTAAATTTAGGAATTTCTAAAAATAGGACTACTAAAGATAGCATGTCTAAAAATAACAGTTTGGTCAAGGAGCATTTTGGCCACCTCGGGTGAGAGGTGAAACTGCTAAACATAGAATCTTCTAAAAATAGCATTTTTGGCTCTCGTCCTATTTTTAGCAATCCCTGGTCTAACTATAGAAAGTAAAAACGAATTTGTTCTTACCAGCAGTTTAAAATATTAATTAATTAATCTCCATGAGTTAATTAGTTAAGGAAAAGAAAACTTGAAGTATTTGTGAGAACATGCAATTATTTCTCCATGCATTGGGGAATGTGTCCTTGATTTGCTCCACTGGTTGAGGAATTAAGGATGAGTTCTATATTGAGAGGATCATTTGACTTAGTTTAACTTAGTCAAGTTTAGTTCAATTAATTTAACAAGTTGTTAAATTAATGAGATATACTTTGTTGATGAATGCATGTATGTGACAACTACTATTTTCAGATAACTTTGTATTCACTCATGGATAACTGATGTATGTCAGTTCTGTCATAGACCCAATTGAGATCAAAGAAGGGAAAATGTACTATCAGTTGGATGAATATTTTTCCTATAAAGGAAGCTCATCCATGACGAGGATTGATCTCCTTTAGGTTTGTGCAGTTAGATTAGAGTTTAGTGAGTGTGTGAAGAGGACAATTCACACATGTGACATCACTTGACCCCATGGAAACTGCACAAGGAAATAGGAGGCTTGGAGGGCGGAGGAGAAGGTTTGTGAGAAGCCTTTGACTGTCTATGAGAAACAGATGGATTGTCTTGAGAGCTAGATAACTTCCGAGCTAAGGCTTTGTGTAATTTGACTATATTTCCACTTGTATGATAATATAGATATGGTGTTTTAGCAGGTGCTTTCCCTTGGTAAATTCTATTGTGTTATGTGTGTTTGATTTCTCCATATCAGTTATATGTGTCCTTATTGATGTTGCTCATGTACGATTAAGCTTCCGCTCAATTAGTTGTAGAAGTAGATCAAGTGTTTTGCTTTAGTACATTACATTACCAAGCGATCTATAGTGGGAATTTCTACTTGGTATTGGAGCTAGCTGATTTGTAGAAAAATTTCTACATGGTATTAGAGCTAGTTGTTTTGTAGAAAAACTCCACAAAATTATACAGCTTTCTTCTTTTCACTCCAAAAATCATAGCTCTTATTTTAGTATTTTCCTATTATTTTATTATTTTTCCATAGGAGGACACTTTTAGGTTGAAATTTCCTCTGATGCACCTTACGAATCTTGGGAAGACTCATTCTAATATTTAATTTCACTGATGGATATTGAATGAAGGAGTGTTATTTGTTGTTTTTTAAGATTTTTTTACAAATTTCCAATATGCTCAGGAGTTTGAGCTAAATTAAGAAGAGTTCCATTAGATTTGATTTTGGATAAATCTTCTATGATGTTATATTTTCCAACAAACTTGGGAATATTATTACTTTGATTAGAAAGACTATTTTCTTTAATGTTAGATGCATATTGCCTTGGAGTAGAATTATAATGAGAAGGATTATTTTGAGAATTTTTGTTGTAATTTCAAAAACAAGTATTTATGATATTTACATCATCTATCCAATACAAGGTATTTACAATAGGATTTGGAAGTGGAGGCATTGAATATTTCCCAAAATTTCTTTCTCTACTTGCCTTCATAATTTCACAGGTATTTTCGTCATGATAGTTTTGCAAAAGTTGAACTAAGGATGATTCAGAAGAAAAGTTCATGGAGCAAAAGAAACAGGAGGAGGTTGGTAGATAGATGTGAGAGGGTATTGGGAGGGTGTAGGTACAACTTTGTGTTCGAAATAAAACATGAAATTTTTCATATCTTGCATTAACTGTAAGATCAAATGCATTTCATGGTTCTTATTGGATTCGTTCAAAGAAATACCAGTTCTCATATTTTGATATTTATATTCAATGAAAGTCTATAAGGATGTGGCCAGATCACTAATAGATTTATCTTCAAGTTGATTCCCGGGGTCGCGACTTGGTCATATTATCTCCATTTGATGTGCATGATAGCCCGTTGGAAATATCTCTTTGAGGACTATGACAAAAAATAAAATTTTAAACAAAACTTCGCTAGCGATAGATTTCCCAAAAAACGTCGTTTAGGGCCTCAAAACGGCTCCGAAAGTTTAGGACCCGAAAAACTACTTAAAATAGTAAATTGTGTTATAATTAAGGAAACTAAAAAACTGAAAGAAGCAATGGTGGGGGTCCAGGTGGAATTAGCAGGTGGCCACCAATATCCACCTGGATCATTCCTCTCCCCTTAGGAAGCAATGATCCCCATTGCGTTGAGTTCCTCCATGAGATGAGGGAACTTCTGCAGAACTTGGTCCCTGGTGAGCCACTTGCCCTGGTGAGGGAGTTGGCCTGCTTTTACAACTCGATACAGTTGGATATTCTGTTGGCGAGTCTGAGTTGTTCTGCAATGTCATATTTCTCTAGTAATGGTGGAAAGTATGGCCGAAGGTAGTCCACAATGAACATTGGGTGCATGCCAAAGAATGGGGGAATGCTGAGCTCAAATGCATTGTCTCGCAAAACCTTCGTAATGGTGCAAAGACCATATTGGAGTGATCTAGGTTTTCGATAGGCTCTGGTAAAGTGTTCCTTCTGCAAATGCAACCAAACTTTGTTGTGCACCTAAAACTTGTGTGGCACCCGATGTTGCTCATGTCACTGCTTGTACTTGGCATTTAATTTCTCCATAATGTCATGGACCTACTGGTGAATATGTTGGATGTGCTCAACAAAGCTGTTTTCCTTATCTATTTCGGACTAGACGTGAGCTAAATTTACGTGAGTAGATGCAAATGGCATGGCCACATGAATGGGACATAGTGGCTGGAATCCTAAGCCCACCTGAAAAGCACTGTGGCCAGTCGAGCTATGGAGAGCTCGGTTGTAATTGTGTTGAACATAGGGGAGGCTCTCGTCCCATGTGCATGGATACTTTGAGTTGCACATGCGCAGAATGTGTACAATCATCCTGTTGACAACCTCTGTTTGGCCATCAGTTTGAGGATGGAAGGCTGTGGACTTAGTGAGTTTGGTGTCCAACATCGACCAGAGACTAGACCAAAATGTACTGAGGAACCTGTTGTCCTGTTCTGAGATGGTAGATTGTGGGATCCCAAAGTGTACCCACACTCGTTCAAAGAAGAGTTTAGCAGTGGCTTCTGCTGTGATATTCTTTTTGCAGGTCGCCATAACAGCCATCTTGGAGAACCTGTCGACGACCACAAAAACACAGTCATTTCCATGCTTAGTGGAAGGAATGCCTAACATGTAATCCATGAAGATGGATTCCAAAGATCGACTAGGGATAGGAAACGGGGTATAGAGGCCTTGCTTCTTGATGGTTGGTTTGGCAATGGCGTAGGCATTGCATGATCTGATGTACTTCCCGACATCCTGTCAAAGATTCGACCAATAGAAATACTTTTGCAGTACTACCACTGTCTTTAGACCCCGAAATTCCCAATAGCCCGACTATAGTGTGCTTCCCAAATCATCTTGGCATGCTTTCTTGAAGGAACACAAAGGTGACCTAGGTGGCATAATAGGTCATCTTGGAGGTGAAAATCTGGAACATGCTTACCCTCCAAGAGTGTCTGGTATGTGTGGCCGAATTCCGGGTCACTTTTGTAGAGCAGTGGCCAATCAAAAGTCTCATGCCCACAATAGTTGAGCACAGTGGTTAACACCATGATCAATGGTCAACTGAGGCAATCTGCGACATTATTGGTGTTTCCCTTCTTATCCTTGATATTCAAATGAAACTGTTGCAGGTATGTGGACCACTTCTGATGGCGATCATTTTGAATTTCCCTTGGGTCTGTATAAACTGCAAGGGTCGGTGGTATATGTGGATGACCGTTTCCTTCCCCAAAATGTAATGCTTCCACTATCGATAGGCCTGCACAATGGAATACATCTTTTTGTTATAAGTGGGATACTTCTAGACTATGTTTGAAAGTGTCTGATTGTGATATTGTTGGAAATAATACTGAGAGGGGGGGTGAATCAATATTATCAAATTCTTTTCAATATGCCTTCATTAATTTATTGATCACTAACTTGTGTATAATAATGAGCATGAAACAAGAAAAATAGATAGTCACACCAAAGAACACCATATATAAGGTGGAAACCCAATGTGGGTGAAAACCACCTGCTGCAATATGTCTCTATCTTCTTTCAATTAGAAACTTCTTTTACAATGATTTTGTATTGGTGCAGTCCTTTACCAGTACGCAGGCTGCAACTTGCAAAGAGCTACAACTCTCTCTCGTTTTCAGTCTCTCCTGGAAGGGAGCTACAACCCCCTTTTGATTTTTTACTTCTTTAAGGACCACGTTTCATAAATTTTCAAACTGGATCCATGAACATCAAATAATCATCAAGTACATGAAAATCACCCAATCTCTTTATACAATGAATCAATGAATCACCCAACTCTTCAGAATTTTGTAATCAGAAAAGAAGTACTAGAAATATAAACCCAGATCTCTGTTGCAGTAGATAAAGGACAATCAAAAATAGTTTCAAGATAAGACCACAACTTCACCAACAGGGGCCTACGTATATCCGCAGCTCTTTTGAGACAGAACTGCGCAGATCCGCACTAGTTGTTCTTTTGCTCTCTGAACTTTTCTTCAGATCCGCATCTTCACTTCTGACTTTCTACGTAGACCCAAACAGTGCCTTCTTCTCACCTACATACCTCACACTTCACGCTTGACTGTGCTACATGCACCCCACACTGTGCCTTCTCCTTGCCTGTGTACCTCGCACTTCGCGCTTGACTATGTTGCATGCACCTTGCACTGTGCCTTCTCTTGTACTCCGTACCCCGCACTACGCCTTTGACTGCGTTGTGTACCCATGCACTACGCCTTTGACTGTGTTGCGTACCCACGCACTGTGCCTTCGAATCGCCTGCAGACTTCTGATTAGGGCCAAATTTTTAGTACACCAATGTGCCACAGTCAGTCAGATCCACAGATCTGTTCGTGCACCCGAGAGATCATGACATGCCAATAGATTGAACTTAAGTTAAGTTATCTCCTTGAATTAGATCTAGGTTTTAAAAAACCAATCACCCAAAATTTCAGATCTTAAGATATTCAATTGCCAAAGTTCCATTTAGTCAAGTGATCTCCTTCCCTATTTATAGTCAAGCCCTTATTCACACCATGGGTCAAAACCATCAACAAACAATACAAGGGATCCAAACCGGAGCTAAAAATAGATCCTATACCATGGGCCAAAACCATAGGGTCAAGAACGGCGGGTTAAATACCACAGGCCAAACATAAGAAACCCCACGTGAGCGTGCTTCACTGCCTTGAAGTGAGTGAACTGGGGTTCCGCACCTTCTGAACGGGTAACCTGCGGGTATGACCACACCTCCTGGATGGCGAACTTGCGGGTCTGCACCTTTTGAACCATTCACTTGCGAGCCTCTTAATTTCCATCATTTTGAGAGCCTGAACAGACCATTTCCACTTGAGTGAGTTGCCACCAAGTACAACACTTGTATCATAGAGCCATACTAGAATCATAATGCCAACAATCTCCCCCTTTGGACTTGATGGCAACCTCAAGATCCTCAACGTCATTCTCGCCCTTTGACATCAAGGGCAAAGGGCTTATGCTCCCCCTAAGAACATGCTCCTCCTAACTATAAACCAGATCTGCCAAGAAGAATCATAATCCACCAAACACCATAAATGACCATGAAATAGATAGAGACATATTACAGCCATGTTTAGATCAGCATCCATGTTCTCCTTCTGTGCTACCATAATGCCAATAATGCATCATATGATCCCCCTGAACCTGTACCATTCGATCTTCGACCAATCCGCAAACCAGCACATGTACGCATATACCCAGATGAACCTTGCGCACAACCAACACTTAGAAGATATTCAACACCAAGATGATGCATCAACAACCCCCAGATTTTTCCTGAGGTATTCAAAGGTCTCCCTGGGCAATGGTTTGGTGAGTATATCAGTAACTTGTTCCTTAGAAGGAACATACTCCAACTTGACCTTTTGTTCAAGCACTTGTTCTCGGAGAAAATGATACTTGA
>APFE030401239.1:5514-16887 GCA_000404065.3 Pinus taeda | reverse complement strand
TCCTTTACATTACATAAATGAAAAATTCTTGGATGATACAAATGACAAAACCTTCTTTCTATATATAGGAGTCTAAGGGGTCACAATATAACCAAGTCGACTTAACAATAATAATATAAAGGCATGAAAATAACAATAGAGGGATTCTATGGGGCACAGTAATAAAAATATGGGGACAATAGTGGCACAACAATATTAATAAGGGATACAACTACAATAGTAATGGGGTAATCACTAGTATTATAGGGACCTATCAAATTCTCCCCTCCAACACAGGCTTATTGACCAAGTATTTCAATGTGGAATGATCTGTATACATCTTAAAATGGCCACCCAGCAAGTAGTGTCTAAAATTCTGGAGGACGTATACCATGGCTAACCCTTCACGCTCAGTGGTGGAATAGTTTTTCTTCGCCTTGGATAACCTTCTGCTTATGAATGCTATAGGATGGTCCAAGTCTCCTCCGCCAGCCTATGTCAGTACTGCTCCCAACGCTATACACGACACATCGATATGTACATGAGACTCCTTCTTCCAATCTGAGAAGACTAGAATCAGTGTGGTGACCATCTTTTCTTTCAATACATCCAAGCTTTTCTTATAGTCCTCATTCCAGTAGAATGTGACATCCTTCTTCAGCAACTTCTCCATGGGCGTGGTGATCTATGCATAGTCTTTGATAAACTTTTTGTAATATCCTATATGTCCTAGGGTAGTGCGCAACTATTTCACACTCCTTGGCGCTTCCAAGTTAAGTATCACTGTGATCTTCGTGGGATCTACCATCAGTCCTTGTCTACAAACCACATGACCCAGTAGGGTCCCAAAAGTAACACAAAATAGGCATTTCTTCAGATTGAGCGCAATCTCATATCTTCGACAGGTATCTAGCATCAGGTGCAAACTTTCCACCTGGCATTTCACCAACCCAAACATAATCCAGTCATCAAAGTACACTTCTAGGAACTTATGAATAAATTCCTTGAACACCACAATGACTACGCACAACTACCCATGAAAAAATCGCAAGTGCATTCATCAATCCAAAAGGCATTACAGTGTACTGAAAACACCCCCACTCAGTTGCGAAGGTTGTCTTGCTCCTATCCTCCAGTGTGATTTTGATCTAATGGTACCCAAAGAACCCATCAATGAAGGAATATGCTTCCTAGCCACCTACATTGTCCAACACCTCATCAGTGAATGGAGTCAGGAAAGGATCATGTACACAAGTGTCATTCAACTTCCTAAGATCTATACATATCCTTATTTCATCCTTCTACTTCTTTTCTTGTACCACCATTGGGCTTACCCACTCAGATTCTTCCACAGGCTTAATGATGCCTGCCGTGAGCATCTTGTCTAGCTCTAAGCGGACCTTCTCCTTATACTTCAGATTGAGACGGTAAGGTCTTTCCTTAACCAGCTTCGCGTTGGGATTCAACATGATCTTCATAACACCTAGGTCTCCTATTATCCATTTTAGATCTGTAAACTTGGTAGGGAATAAATCTTGGTATTCGTGGAGAAATTCAACAACCTTATCCACCGTCGCGTCATCCCAGTAATCTCCAATCTTCATGAATTTGGGCTCTGCCTCCATACCAATATTTACCTGTTTCGTTTTCAGTGGCATAGTTATATTATGATTCTCAATCTATAGTCCTTCGACCTCCCGGTGACCTTTTGTTTCAGGGATGTTAATCTTTTGCAGATCCTCATCTTCTTCCTTAGCGGTCACATTATAGCATTCCAGTGTGTGACTTTGAGTAGTCCAACCAGGATGAATCAGGTCCAAAGGATCCTGTGGTATCCTAAATATTGTTGCTTTTACTTCTTATACTACCTCGTCGATACAGTCAAACCCATATTCAAAGTTGAATGTCATTATGAATCCCTCGCGCATAATATCCCATTCGCTTGTACCAAGGCGGAGCTCCGTTTCTAAGTACCAAGTGCGCACCCATTCAGGTTGGGGTTTCTCTCCATAACCCTAAGCCCATTTGGCCAAGTGTGCACAGGGATCATCCTGCCCATCATATTTTTTTGTCATTCATACCTTCGACTTCCCAAAAGCGTGTTCTCATCATCCTTCTACACTTGTGCCAATCGTCAAAGCTACCCTTGTGTGTACCCCACGATCTTGCGGGTGTAGCACATGATGAACCCCATAAATGGGTAATTATATTGGTTCATTTTACCTCCTAACCTAGTCAAATCAACCATTCTCTTAGCTTATTGTATGATTATCTAATTATATTTATGCTTATAGAGTGAGTTGAGTTACTTATGATGCCATGTGGTCTAACATGTGTTTAATGCAGATTATTGATTATTTTTTAGGTCAAAGTCAAGGATCTAGTTGACAAATGGCAGTAATAACTCGAAGTGGACAAAGGAGAGGACTTATAAGAGGGAATCCCCCTCACTTATTACTCCTCACTTTTAATTCCCCTTCATTGAGCTCGGAGTACAAGCAACCAAGTCATGCACTAGAAGGCAACCGAGCAAGTGGAGGATGACTGATGATTATCTCGCGCTTTGGGAGCCAAGCCTCCCTGATTTTAAGGAAGCTATTGGTAACTTCATTTGTATAAGTACAGAGGCCTAGGGCATCACTAGGGTTGGAGTTTTTTTGAAGTTTTGCTGGATTTTTGTTGTACTTTTGCTTATGTAAACTCTACTCCAACTTCGAGCTTATTTTTGTGACAGTTTCATGTAATCTTGTTATTGTTTTGAAATAAAGATGGAATCCTTTTTGAGTTAGCATTGAGTTAGCCCAAAGGGCTGAAGCTCTTGGGTTAGGGCCAAATCCAATGAGCCAAGTTCCTCTTTACTTGTATTTGTATGTTTTATTTAAGTTTGTAGATTAGGTTGTTGTTAGATGAATTTCTTTTAGGGTCAAGAATAGGTTGCTTTTGATGATTCAATAGTTTGCTTCCATTTGTGCTTTCTATAGCAGGTTAAGCAGTGATAAAGAAAAGATATAAAGGGCTAGCAACAATGGCTTGGCCTCTCTTCCTCCCTTTGGGATGATGGTTTGAGGCAAAGACCCTCTTGCTGCCCCAAAAACACAAATTTTCCTCATTCATAGGACTTCTAGTGTTTACAGATTTTTGGTTAATAGTCTAGTTTGCTTTGCTTCAGAACTTTTTCATCATTCTCACTTCTTTATTTACCATTTTCTTCTTCCATGCTTTCCTTTCTTGCAGCAGTTATCAACATTTCCTTTCATAGATCACAGTTTAGATTAGTTTGATGCAAAACTCTATTTTTCTAGATGCACTTATTTCATTGCTTGCTTAATTTCATTAGTTGACTGTCAGTTGTTTATGCAGTAGATATCTTCTAGCAGTAGGCTAGCCTATCAACCATCCCATCCTCCATCTGATCCATGCCCTACAGATCGCCCAAGTCTCCCCTCAATTCTTCCTTAGTTTCCTGCATTTTCCATAGAATTTCTTCCTCTCTCCTTGAGCAAATCCAATCATCTTTATCTCTCCTAATGATTCTTGGTAGACCCTAGGTGCCCTAACACTTCATTCCAACCTTCATCCACCTTTTCCACCCACTCGCACACCCTCAAAACAGCCAAAACTACTCTCGGCCTCCTCTTGTAGGCCTCATGTAGAACGTTGTTTTTCCTCCTGTAGATTTCCTGTGTCCTCCTATAGATTTTCCTGTAGGGTTTATTTTGAATACTGAGAGTGGGAAAAGCCTCCAAAAGGCCACTTGAGACCTCCTAGGATCCAACCACACCATCCTACATCCTCAAAAGTCCCAAAACCGCCCTTCAACAGCACCTATTCGCTGCCACATTCACAAACAATAAATTACATGCATGTTAAATTCACATAAAAATACATAAAAATCCAAAAAGATGTTTTTTGTTCCTTTACTTCCAGAAATAACTTAGTTAGATGTTGTTTACTTCCTTGAGTAGGTAATGGCATTATTTTCATGGTTTTTATAGTGCTTTCTACAAAAGTAGGATTAGTTGGTTAATTAGGATTTGCTTGGCCTGCTTTACATTTCAGTCTTTCTCCTTTCTTCATTTAGAGTAGTATCGGTAAAATAGTCTTTCTCTCCTTTCATCACATATAGAGCTTCTTCTGGAATCCATATAAGTTGGCTTGAGCTCCTAGTGATCTTGCACCGGCTGACCAAGTGACAACTTGCAGTAAGAACTAGTACTTGTGCATATAGCACCGCCGCTTCCAAGTTTGTTACGAACTACCGGGTTGATAAGAGTAATCTAGGTAGCCCTGG
This sequence comes from Pinus taeda, assembly GCA_000404065.3. Taxonomy (NCBI): domain Eukaryota; kingdom Viridiplantae; phylum Streptophyta; class Pinopsida; order Pinales; family Pinaceae; genus Pinus; species Pinus taeda. Next base: position 12,617 of record APFE030401239.1, on the reverse strand, counting down.
AGTTGCAGCATTATTGTTGCAATACTGGAACTCACCATACTTTTTGGCATCATTGCCGGGGAAGCGTCATAATATTCTGTGATTACTACTTTCTTCTATTTTCTATTGCAACATTTCGCTAATAGCTTATTTCAGCAAAAGTAGACTAGTCCTTTCTTTTCCTTCAAGTTCTGCATTTTTTTGCTTTCCTTTTCAATTCTGCAAATTTCATTTTAGCAAGAGTAGACTAGTCATTCTTTTCTTTCAAGTTCTGCATTTCCTTACTTTCCTCTTCCATTCTGCAAATTTCCATTCAGCAAGTTTATTTCAGCTAGTTGCAATTTGTTTTGTTCAACCAATTTCAGTTTTGTAGGTACTATCAGTGTGGGGAAAAATAAACAAAAGCCAACCAAAAATATTTCCTTTCATGCCTCGTAGGAATAGAGATAACTTAAGAAAATTCTTGCCCAACACCCCCACTGCTTCACATAGCCAACCTTCTCTCTTCTTCGGTGGCTACGATCAAGAAGAACCCTTAGGTGAACAACCAGACATATTTGAAGAACCTATAGGGCAAGAAGAAGAAAAAAACATTCCTTTGGAGCCAATGGCTGAACACAGAAATGCTATGAGGAATGGAGAGAGAATAGAGGGTATCTTTCCTATTCGAGAGATAATGGGGACACCAAAATGAAGAATATAAACCCTTCCACCCTACCTCATTTCCATGGTCTGACTACAAAAGATCCTGACACCTTTTTGTTTGAGTTTGTTGTTATCTGTCGAACCTATGACTATGCAGAAGATGAGCAAAAGTTGAAATTGTTCCCTTCTACTCTCAAGGATGCAACATTGTGCTAGTTCATGGGATTACTTGGAAATAACATCACAACTTGGGCTCAGATACAACAAGCCTTTAACAACAAGAATCAAGACTATTGTAGGTCAAAAGATACTAAAGAATAAATTTTTCGAATGACTATAGGAAGTGATGAGTCCCTGGAAGACTATGAGGAGAGGTTCCAGCTCAATTACAAAAGGGTTGGGTGTACACTTGACCCTGAGCCTCTGAAGCTGGTCCTGCTTAGGGGAATTCGGGAAGATCTTTTAGACACCCTCCATCTACTGGCTAGGGGAGACATCTACCAACTTTCCTATGAGGGCATAAAGACTGTTTTCAAGAACCAGTCTAGAGCAGCCAGAAAGAAAGGTAGGGGGAGTCAACCCATAGTCAATACCTCTTCCGCTAACTCATCCATTAAAGGAAAAATTGGAAACATGCTGGAAGACTTCAAGAGTGAGATTCTGCAGACTCTTGCCATGCAAATGGATACCTTGCATATCAAAAGGAAACAAGAGGAAGCATAGAGGGCTTTGGCCATTTTTTGCCCTAGATGCACTAGGAGGCATCCTAGGAGTGAATGCCCATTGAACTCTATAGAGGTTTGTTCAGTCTGTGAAGAAAATCATTCTACAGACAAGTGCCCTTCCTTACCTAGACTTAAAGCTATATATCAAGGGGCTGAGGGAGTCACTGAATAGCTCTATTACATAAACCAAAGGAGGCCGCATGGGCCTAGACCATATCAGCAGAGGATGCAAGGGACATCTCAGGCATACTACAACCCCAACCAAGTCACTTCCATACCTTCTTGGGGCCCCTTTGCTCATCCTTCCTGGTCCACACCTCCTCCTTGGTCCTTCACATCTCCATATCATGCCCAACCAGCCACCCATTCATTTCAATCCTATGCTCAGCTGCAGCCTCGGTGGAATGCATCTCATCAGGGGTGGAGTCCCCAATACAACTCTCCTCCCACTCTTTTGCCTCCACCACCTGCTCAACCACAACTGTTACCTCCTGCTCCACCAAAGCAACCCCAAATGCCTACCTAGCCAAATCCGAACCCAAACAACAGACAGCTTCAACAAGTGTATAGTCGGGAACCATCATGCCTGACTTATGTTGTGGAGATTCAGGAAATTAACTTGCAATCTAGGAAAGTTCTCCTAGATAGCTAGCCTCCACCCAAGGAGGTTGAGGAAGATAAAGAGGAAAGCGAACCTAAAGCAAATCCACCCTTTCCTGAGAGACTATCCGCAATGGTCCAGCCTACTCCAGAAGAAACTAAACTCCGGGGAGAATTGAAACATTTATGTGTGAGGATACCACTTCTTCAAGCCATAAAAGATGTGCCTATCTACAATAGGTTGATCAAAGAGAAGTGCTTTAGGCATCCAGGAAGGCACAAGAGGGATGCCCCAACCATCAATGTCATAGGGAAGCTGTCCGACCTGATGTTGGGGTAGGTAATCTGTCTAAAATATCTGAACCCTGGAAGCCCAGTAGTTGATGTCCACATCAATGGCACCATGATCCCATGCACCTTGATTGTTCTAGGAGCTACCATTAATGTGATGACAAAGGACATAATGCTCAAACTCAACCTCCAAGGCTTCTTGAGGAAGACCATGACTGTGCTATAGCTTACAGACCACTCCACCGTGACCCCTGAGGGGATTGTGGAAGACGTGGTGGTCTCCATTGATTCTTGGGAGTACCTTGCTGATTTCTTAGTTCTCTAGCCAAAGGCAAAGCTCACTGGGTATCCTCTCATTCTGGGAAGACCCTGGTTGGCTACCGCCGATGCCTACATCAGCTGTTGAGATGGGAACATGACCATAAAGAACGGACATATGTCCAAGTAGTTAATCCTATATCCTCCTGCCCAACCCTTGCTAGAACATGATCTACCTCTTTGGTTGGAGGAGAAAGATCATGATGAAGTCTATGCTGCACCACTTTTTGCATTATAAAACGCCATAGGGGGAAAACTGCAAGATGAGGATGATATGATTGTTGAAAATCTAATTCAGAATCCACCTCCTAGTGTATCACCATTAGAGGACATAGTAAGAGAAACCCAAAACAACCCCTCAACTAATCTCTGTGCGACCGACTCCACTCCTCTTCACATTAAGAATATAGAGTTCAGACCAAAAAGAACCTTGAAAATCAATCCATCCCTATCCACTTCCCAGGAGAAGGAACTGTGTAGCTTGCTGAGAAAACACCTAGATGCCTTCGCCTGGAGTTATAAGGAGATGAAGAGAGTGAACCCTTCAGTATGTATTCATCATATATATATATCAAGGAGGATTGCAAGCCAGTCAAACAGCCTCAAAGGAGGATTAATCCAACACTTAAAGATATTGTTAAGGAAGAATTGCAAAAATTGCTTGATGCAAGATTCATCTATCCCATCTTTGACAGTGAATGGATCTCTCCTTTGGTGCTAGTGCCAAAGAAAAATGGTAAGTGGAGAATCTGTGTTGACTATCACGAATTGAACAAAGCCACTAAAAAGGACCATTTCCCTTTACCTTTCATTTATCAAGTGTTAGACGGTATGGCAGGGAAAAAGTTTTTCTCTTTCCTAAATGAGTTTAGCGAGTAGAATCAAATTCAAATCAGCCCAGAAGACCAATATAAGACCACTTTCACTTGTCCTTGGGGTACCTTTGCATACCAGGTCCTTCCTTTTGGTTTGTGTAACTCTCTCGCCACTTTCCAAAGAGTGGTATTGAGTATGTTCTTTGAATTAGTTCATGATGCAGTAGAGATATACATGGATGACTTTACTCCTTATGGCTCTGACTTTCAGGAAGTCTTATCTAATCTAGGAAAGTTCTAGACAAGTGTATTGAGATGAACCTGTCCATGAGTCCGGAAAAATGTGAATTTTTGATGACTAAAGGGACCATTCTAGGTCATGCAATATCTCAACAGGGATTGCAGGTGGACCCCAACAAAATTGCCATCATCCAAAGGGTCCCACCTCCTCAAAAAGTGAGAGATGTCAGAAGTTTCCTAGGTTTAGCTGCGTATTACTAAAGATTCATTAAATATTTCAGCAAGCTAGCCTCTCCTTTTTTTGGCCTTTTAGGTAAAGATGTCGAGTTCATATGGTTGGAAAACTCTCAAGAGGCCCTAGATACCTTGAAGAACAAGCTCGTGACTACCGCAATTCTGAGAGAACCAAATTGGGCCCTACCTTTCCACATTTACACAGATGCCTCGAATAAAGTAATAGGAGTAGCCTTGGGACAAATTGATGAAAAATTTCCTTACGCCATATACTTTATAAGCAAAAACTTGTCAAGAGCTGAGTTAAACTATACAGTGACCGAGAAGGAACTCCTAGCTATCGTGCATTCCTTAAACAAATTTAGACATTATATCACAGGCTATCAAACCTTTGTGCACACTGATCATGCTGCAATTAGATATTTAATGAACAAATCGATGTGAATGCTCACATTATTAGATGGTTTCTTTTACTGCAACAATTTGATTTGACCATTATTGATAAGCTTGGTAAAGAAAATGTTGTTGTTGACATTTTGTCTAGAGTAAATTTGCCTGCAGGTGAAAAAGGAATGGTGGATGACCAAATGCCAGATGAACATTTGTTTGCTATCTCAATACTCTCTCCAAACTACTCGGTTTCAGGATAGTTTCCACCACACCTATCCTCAAAAGAGAAGAGCAAGATAGTAAGGAAAAGTGCCCCTTTCAACTGGATTGGGGGCAATCTCTTCAAACTTGGCCCAGATCAGATCTTGAGAAGATTTGTCAGGGAGGAGGAAGTCTTTGACATCCTCTTGACCTGTCATGATGGGCCTTGTGGAGGTCATTTTGTAGCAAAAAGAACTGCCTTCAAGAAACTGTAAGTAGGCTACTACTGGCCCACTTTTCATCAGGATGTGAGGAGATATACCAGCCAATGTGATCAGTGTCAGAGGATGGGAAAACCTACTCCAAAGGATGAAATGCCCATGCAACCTCAAGTGACCTTTGAGCCATTTAAGAAGTGGGGCATGGGCTTTGTGGGGCCTATCAGCCCTCCTTCAAAGCAGAAACAATACATCATTGTGTGCACCAATTAACTGACAAAGTGGGCAGAGACAAAAGCAATCAAAGCAGCGATAGAGGAAAAAGTAGCTGAGTTTTTGAGAAAAAACATATTCTACAAGTTTGGGTATCCAAGAGAGTTGGTCACAGATCAAGGCAGTTAGTTCATTACCAATTTGATTGAAGACTTTCTCACACATTATAGAATCAAGCACAGGACTTCGACCCCTTACCATCCACAAGCCAATGGGTAGGTGGAGGTCACTAATAGAGCATTGGAAGGGATCCTGACAAACGTAGTGAGTAGCATCATAAAAGATAGGCGGACAGATTAGTTGAGGCCACTTGGGCCTACAACACAACATGGAAGACCACTACAGGGTTCACACCCTATGAAATGGTCTATGGGAAGAATGCTTTGCTGTCAATAGAATTTGAATTCAATACCCTGAGGATGGCAACTCAGCTAGACCTAGACCTTAGCCATGCACGGAAAGAAAGATTACTTCAACTCAATGGATTGGATGAACATAGAATGCAGGCCCTTCTCCATAAAGAGGTAGTTCAACTTCAGAGAAAGATATGGCATGACAAAAATATCAAGGAGAAGAAATTCCAAGAGGGAGATTGGGCACTACTCTATGATTCAAGATATAAAAATTTCAAGGGAAAGCTAAGGACAAGATGGTTGGGACCCTACACTATGGAGAAATGCAATGACAATGGTTCAGTTCTGATCAGAACCATTAATGATGAAGCCATCCCCATACTTGTCAATGGACATTGGTTGAAATTCTACAAGAAACCTCTCTCCAAGTGAAAGTTCATTGAAGATTTGAATAAGACAATGATGGTAGTGGAGAATGTCTTAGCCTCCACTTCACCCACTTATTGAAGAAAAAGAAAAAATAAAAAAAATAAGGACTCAAGTGAAAACCTCCATGAGGAACTTGAGTCCCATCATTGGGTTGAAAACCTCTTCTGAGGCGCCCTAGCGATGTAAAAAAAAAAGAAGAGAGAAAAATAAGATCCCTAGGTGAAAACCGCCCTTGGAGGCGTCCAGGGCAGGAAATCAGGGTGAAAACCTCCCTAAGGTGCCCTAGTTGTTTAAAAAAAAAAAAAAAAGAGAAAAAGAGAAATGAATTTCCAGTTGCATTGCAGGTTTGCAAGAGGACTACAGGAAGTAGTAGAAGGTGCCAAAGGAGCCCTGAATGTTGGCATTATGGCATAGGTTTGATGCTATGGCTCTGGTGTTTTCCTTGATGGCAACTCATCTTGGTGACAGATCTCAGTTCAGGCACTCAGAAAGAAGAAAAAGGCATATACGCAGGTTCATCTAATAGAAGACATGTATACACGCGTGTTATACATTACAAAAGCGCGTATATGTTGGGGAACTTACTTTTGGTCCACGGTAGTTAGTCCTTGGGATTTGAACCTATGGTTTTGGACCATGGCACCTCGTCAGATGTGCTGATCCCTAGTTTTGGGTTCATGGTATTGACATGTTATGGTTTTGGACCATGGTATTGTGGAAGGCCTAAGACTATAAAAGAGGATGGAGATCATGTGGAAAGGTATCATCGGAATTATTATTGAATATCTGAAAAGTGGTAGATCTGAATGTTGGTAATGGGGTTATGGTGCAGATCTAGATCTGAATAAAGGAGGAACCTTAGCGAAAATAAGAAGGATAAGTTCTATTGATGAGTCATAATCTTTAAGCTTGAATGATAGTATCTTTATATGATTTTGGTCTGTTTTATGTGGCGCTTGCTTGATCTATAACAATGATAATCTGGGTTAATTAGTGTTTTTGAATATCTGGAAGAGCGAATTATCCTTTGTAGATCTGTACGCAGGTTCAGTGAAGCGAAGGCGCGTATACACGCTGGTTCAGTGAATTAAAACAACGTATAGGCAAGTTGTTCCAAACACAGAAGCGTACGCGCACATGTTGCAGGTTATTGAAAATAGCGTATATGCTTTAAGTTGTGATCTAGCTGCTTTTGTTTATTGCTGCTGTGTTTTGGGTTCAGTGTTTGGTGTGTGGTTTTTGGTATTGTGTTTTGGGTACAGCTGTCAGAGAAGTATCTACTTGATTCAGATCTAATTGGTGGAAAGGAGATTGGTTGATTCTTGATGATTGATTGATGTTTATGGATCCAGTCTGAAAATTTATGAAACGTGGTCCCTAGAAGAAAGAGAA